>JAMAHF010000115.1:0-75955 GCA_023627405.1 Penicillium sp. S1316
CGCGGATTGCCGCATCCTGCATTGATGGTGATTGTACGTCGCCCTAGCTTTTGGCACGTGTTTCCGTCGTTCGGGGAACGGGCCTTGCGAGCCACAAGAAGTGTGCCTCGGTATGTATCAAGCCATTAACGCCACAGTGGCTGAAATCATAAGCAACATGCTTTGGTCACATCATCGCAGCCAGTTAGGCGGTAGCTCTTAGCAGAAAGACCAACAACCCCGCCAGCCTTGGAGATTAAAGCGTCTATCTTTATCCATAGTTCGTGCTAACTCTTCGATACCTCACAATGTGCAAAGCCTTGTCGTTTTACTCTCTCACATTCGTTCTTCCATGAAAGTGCGTCACAAATCCAAAAATGTCCTCTATCAAAGACCGGATGAAGATTGATACGTTACTTAACCCTGGTTATTGGTCTGCGCCCTCAAGTAGCTCAACTTGCCTCTATCTCCTGCCTTCCTTGAATAGACCCAATCGCCTAACCGCGCCACTGGAACCGAATAGAGAACATCCTGAGACTCCAGTACTTCTCCGGGATACGTTCCCGCGATATGCATATAATTCGCGCCATGTGCACGGTTCTGGGCAGAATACTTGGTCTGGGAAGCTTTGTTCAGAGGTCTCCAACACAAAGTATATCCCTCGCCCTATGGCATCAACGGAAAGACTTGGATACGCATGCCCCTTAAAAGGCTGTCGCGAAGAATTCTCCGGCAGCCGTGAACTTCGAACCCATTATTCAAAGGCCCACATTGCCTCTCTAAAACACGAGAGTAAATTCTATCCCCCCTCCGTTCCCGTACTGATTCTAACGTCTGGTAGTGCTTGCCAAGATGAATTCTAACTCCGGTCAAGAAGGAAAAAGCAGGCTTGCTGACTCCACGGCATATGGTGACGATAGCAAATAATTTCGGTGGGTCTGGCTCACTTAGGAGTCCATTGAGTAGGGATACGCTGGGTTAACGACCTGTTTGCTCCTTTCTACTCTGCCTGCGAAACTTCGGCCACGGCAGCTTTTCCGCATTGATTTTCACGTCAATTCTTGCTCCAACAGCCAGGAAATACCTAGATCCTCATCCGCTCCGTGAGAATGGGCTTTCTTAATTTGCCTCTAGAAATACTACTCTTAGTGGTAGCATTTTTGAATGCAAAAAGCCCAATAAACCCTTAGCTCGAACAAGCCAGACGCTCTACGCTCATCTCAATCCATACTTGTACCGGCATGACGCAAAGACCTCCAAAAGTTCAGCTCTCGTATGGGCCGCTCGAAAAGGAAATATAGCAACGGCGTTGATGAGCATCGCAATGGGAGGTGATACTTGCGTGTCTACCACTGAGGGTTCTCCGTTGTTTATTGCTACCTTTCGGGGCCATAAGGAAATGGTGAAGCTGTTACTTGACACGAAACAAGTGAATATAAACTCGAAAGATGCTCATTATTTCACGCCTTTATCGTCTGCTGCATCAAAGGGAAACGCAGCAGTAGTGAAGATAATCCTTGAGAGCGGACAGGTGGATGTGGACTCAAAAACTGCCCATGGTCGCACGACTTTGTCTTATGCTGCATCAAGAGGCCATGTGGCGGTGCTGGAGATGTTGCTTGAGACTGGAAAAGTGGATGTGAATTCGCAGGATGGTAATAGTTGGACGCCATTTCACTATGCTGCATCAAATGGATATCAAGCAGCTTTGGAGATGTTGCAGGAAAATACACGGGTGAATCTGGACTCAAAGAACGGGGATGGCCGCACGCCCTTGTCTCTCGCTGCTTTTGAAGGTCATTTGGGAGTGGTAAAGATGCTGCTCGAGTCTGGAAAGATTGGCATGAACTCGAAGGACAAATATGATTGCACGCCGTTATTCCATGCGGCAGCATGTGGCCACGGACAAATCGTGGAATTCTTTCTCAAGACGGACCAGGTGGGTGTGAACTCAGAAGATAACAGCGGCCGGACACCTTTGTCTATCGCGGCGTCGCGAGGCCATATACAAGTGGTAGACATGCTGGTGAGACATCGACGAGTAGCTGTAGATGCGAGGGACACATTGGGGTTGACGCCGCTTTTCTACGCAGCATCAAAAGGCCACAGAGTAGCTGTGGAGATGTTGCTTAATACTGGCCAGGTGGGCGTGAACTCATGGCTTCATGGATGAGGGCATTTAACCCCTGACCAGGGGACCGGGGAGTGAGAAGGGAAATTGAGACTGCGCAGATCGTGTTGCCCAAGGAATTCAGCCTCATGAGGTCAAGGATGAATACTAGCCTTCGCGCCAGTTCATTCGCCGGCTAAGTGAAAGGACTGAAAAGTTTTGAAGGGGCCGTGGAACTCGACAATGAAACTACCGGCAACGGTTCCCCAGCCGCGCCGATCGGACTGATCAACTACTTGTAACTGCATTGTTGAGGCGGCGAAGAGTGCCCTCAATGACGCGTAGGCCTAAATCACACAGCCCGATCGGCCTACCTGCGCCGCTAGTATTCAAGAATCCGTTTGCGCTACCATGAAGCCTGAACAAGCTTTGGCGCCAAGTTGGCTTTTTTTGCGATCCTGTCTTCGATCCATGAGGATTCCTTGATCACCCTTCGACGCGACTACGATAGCATCAAGCATCTTGCGGGCGGTCTTGGTACGGCCAGATCTTGTCCATCCACAACTTCTCCTCCTCGCTCTCTGCTAGCGACAGGAAGCTTGATTTCTGTATGACATTTGTGCGCTGTAGAATTTCGTAGTCTTCGGGGTCGGCGACCCCGTCGATTGGCAAGTACCAGGAACGGCTTACGCCCCGGAAGCCGGGGGGATACCTGTATTTATAGTCGCGCGCTGCATAGCCGCCTTAGAGCGGCTGGGACAGTCTATGAATACTATCTCTCTATCTATCTATCTACCTCTGGTTCTGGAACACCTCTGGTCCTGGAACACCGCAGTAGTAGTAGTAGTAGTAGTAGTAGTAGTAGTAGTAGGTTCTTGTGCAGAGAATTATAGGTTATGTACGGTAGAACAATAGCTCACATAAAGAGAACGGTTGAAACAAGCATCCCTACCCTCGCTAGGGAAAGATAGCCGGCACGCTTCGGCCAAGAGTGAGGGCAGGTGGGCTTTCGTCGTATCATTATTGTCCCCTCTGAAGCGAACCCACCTGTCGATTGCCCCATGGAAGGCAAAGATCACCAGGCAGATCTCTAATCTCTCAAGTCGCCCCGCCTCTGAAAAAAACTTATATGGGTTCATCCCCCCGCTTCTCTCATCTCTTCTGTCTTTCTTCTTTTTTATGTCCTCTGCCTAACCAGGCCAATAAACTAGACCGATGAAGGGAATGGACAAGGATGGAACTGAAAGTGGGTTGGACCGAGTGCCCTCAAGGCGAAGCAGTGCACTTCCCTCGCCTTTGACTAACACAGACAAGTCGTAATCGCTAAGTGGTGGGAGCCGCACTAACAATTCTTTTACCGCCAGGGATGAACCTCGAAGACCACGAGTCGACGGATGATATCGCTCTGCCTTGAAGAAACGTATAGCCCTAGTAACAGGCCACTTTACATGACGGAAAGGTCGCCGAATAGTGCATATTGAATTTGTGATATAACAAAGGTTGTTCTCGTGCGCTCGCTTTAATGATCCGCTACTTTAACCCTCGATAAATGATACCCAATCGATCGTTCACTCCACTGAAATCGCCCTGCCTGACAGCAGCTGATATAAGGGCATGCTTAAGCCTCTTGCCCGGAGGACGTCGAGTATTCGCGCTTGTCTCCCTTCTTAATGGTACCGGTACCATCGGCATATATGTGGTGGGTTCGAGGCCGAGTACCGTCAGCGGGGGTGATTCGGGCGCTGATAATTAGCGCCTTATCATTGCGGTTGAAGTGAGACTGGTGAACTGGGCTGCTGCCGTCGTTACGATGTCTATCGAATCATTCATAAGTTGGAACCTTAACAGGAGTCCTGGGGCGGCACCTACAAAATCTCGATAGAGTCAATTTTGCCGACTTTCTAAGCCTGGATTAGTGAAGAGCCCGGTAGCGTTTGCAAAGACATACCGCTACAGCACCATTCTCTGCATAACGCTCAGCAGCCTCCTTGAAAACAGGGGGCAGTAAGTCCTTGTTGTACCCGAACCATCTTGCAAGGTTTTGCCGAGCGGTAGAGAAAGCTCTAGACATGGTGGTAATGCGTTGATATGCGAGGATTGGCTAAAGTTGGTAAAGATAGGATAATGGAGAAGACTTTGTAAATATTTAACCAAAGCTGGTCTCAGAGGAGTGGCAGGGCCTTTTATATTAAGATGCGCTATGCCCCCGGTTCACCTGGCGCAAGATACGGTGCCAAAGGGGGGCAACTGTGCAAAACCACTGACAGAAAGACGGTGCTATAATTGGATAATGGGTTAAATATAGGTATCCAAAATCAGCCAGCGCGTAAGATCAGATATCGATGGGAAATCAAAAGCCAATAATGCGTATTCTGGGCGCCGCCTGAGCGCTCTCTGAAAGACGTAACCGCCAACATAACCCTGGTTTTGTCAACCAGAAAGAAACAGAAAGCCTGTCTGTTAGTGCGGGCGGCTAAATCTCAGCCCTCGTTGGTTCTGCAGTGTTTCATGCAAATCATCTAACTATCCAACAGACTTCACTAAAATTATACTGTAACTGATGCGCAAATAACAATTGGGACTTGGAGCTATGTGTGGGGCGATAATGCTTGCCCCACAGAGGCGCCCTATTGTAATCGCCATGTTGCCGCTTCCATCCTCAGGCAGCGAGCCGTTGGGGTCTTGTTTTGGCAGAGCTGAACCACGTGACCACATTAATCTCGCGCGGTCGGCACCTTTCCTGTTCTTTCATCGCCCAACTCGTCGCCATCAACACTCCGATCAACACAGAGCGTTGGTCGCATTGATTCTACTCTTTGTGTTGGAGGTTTTGTGTCCTTGGCTTTCGAAAAATGCTGCCGTCACTTCTACGCTCCTTACCGCGGTTTGGACGGACGTGGAAGCCCCTCAACTTCTCGAATCCAAACTTCACCCGGGTACCAGTGAGCCAGAAAATCGAAGAAGAGACCTTGCCAGATTATATCGCTTCCCGGTATTATCCTGCTCGAATAGGAGAAATCTTTCAGGGCCGGTATCAGATTGTAGGAAAACTAGGATTCGGGGCTAGCTCCACTGTATGGCTTGCACGGGACATGAAGTAAGTAACCCATTCCACCCGCGGACGAAGTCATCGCGAATCGGCCTGCTCACGGACTCAAATCATAGCCACTGCGGGTATGTTACCCTCAAAATCTTTATCAAGTCTGCCTCCATGGGACAGCAATTGGATGATGAGCTCCAGATGTATAAGCGCGTCGAGAGAGGCTCGAAAAATCATCCTGGTCGCAGCGCTGTTCGGTCGTTACTAGACTCCTTTGATGTTGATGGGCCCGAGGACAAACATCGGTGCCTCGTTCATCCTCCATTATGGGAAAGCGTGCTCACCTTTCTGCACCGCAACCCGGTGCAGAGGCTACCTTCACCAGTTCTGGCATTTGTGCTGAAACGCCTATTCTTGGCGCTGGACTACCTGCATACGGAGTGCCAGATTATCCACGCTGGTATATATACCCCAGCTTTGTTTCCTCTTCCTTGCACTTTTTACTTACATGTAAACTTACCAGACATCAAAGCCGACAATATCATGTTCGGCATTGCTGATGATTCAGTCTTCCGAGACTTTACGGAAGATGAGCTCCAGAACCCTTGCCCGAGGAAAGAGCTGGATGGAAGGATCATCTACGTGTCCCGGGAGCTCAGAATGCCCCGAGAATGGGGCGCGCCGGTTTTATGTGACTTTGGCTCGGCCATACCCGGTGGCATAGAGCACTTAGAAGATATTCAGCCTAATATCTATCGCGCGCCGGAGGTGATACTGGAGGTCCCATGGACGTATAGTGTTGATATATGGAATGTGGGATGTATGGTAAGATAAGCCGCCTAGCACAGGTCGCACTTTTCTGACATCTTGCCTTTCCTCACAGATTTGGAACATCTTTGAGGGCGAATCTTTGTTCACCGGCTTTGACCCGGAATTTCAGGCATACCGGAGTCGGGCTCACCTCGCTGAGATTATAAGGATTCTTGGACCTCCCCCGCCCAGTCTTCTAGCCCGAGCCAAGCTCCGCCATAAGTTCTTTTCTGATGACAGTAAGCAAATATCCATACTCCGGGGTTAATCCCTATATCCGCTCATTACGCATAATCCCCACAGATGACTTTTGCGCCAACTTTCTGCTAGAAGACCGGCTTCCGCTTGAACAGAGGGAGACGACTCTTGAAGGACAGGATAAGGCCCAATTCGTACGCTTAATACAAAAGATGCTGCGGTGGGAGCCAGAGAAGCGTAGCTCTGCTAAGGAGCTGCAAGAGGACGAGTGGATTTGTAGGAACCTGGAGAGTACGCATTAAAGTTTTCAGCGTTTACGTAAATTTGTGTCGCCTTCCCAGTCTTTTAGCCCTCAAAATTGAAGGGGCTATTGATAGCCAGATTGAAGGCCGCCTAACCTTTCATGATGCTACAAAGATTCACCGCTAAATTCATGAACGGTCGGCCATTCTGGGATAATTGGAAATGTATGACTAAGAGTCTTGAAGCAATACAAGCTTAATATGGCATTTGAGAGTAGATTTTGTCCCACAGAGCTGAATTTCCCACGTTTACAAACCCTCGAACTGAAAGACTCCCTAACCTGTCTTCCTCTTAATATCGGATGGCCGGTCTTGAATCGGATCGACCTTGGATTGGGCCCTGGGGACTTTTGCGATCTTTCACGCCATCTATCATCGCCAAGTTCAGTACTGAAAAAGATACCAATCACCCTCAAGGATTGTTCTGTAATGATTGTTGGTGATGTTGTGTGGAATCGTGCGGGAAGGTGTTGGTTGGCACTCTCCTGGCTGGCGGTAGTGGCCAATCGTGAAATGGCTCAAGAACAGGCACATTGGTGCCGAGTGAAGATAAATCGACCTATTGTTGGGGATCCAGGTACTGAATCTCATTCGTTGGACTCCAATTCGGTGTCGCGGGAAAGGGGGCAATGCTGGGGTTTGGCGGTTGCGTTAGGCGCTCCAGTAATGTGTCTATATTGTCGCACGGGACCGCGTCCCAGTCAAACGGTTCTTCACCAGGATGGAACGCTGGTGAGGAAGATGCTGTTGGGGGTACCGTGACAGCGAGCTTATTATTGTATCCAGGTCGTTCCATGGTCAAGTGGTGGTGTCTGCGCCGTTCGTCCAATGCGATGTCCTGTTCTTGATGCTGCAGTCGATGTTGTTCTAAAGAGGCCTTGCGGGAGAATCTGCAGGAAAAGGATCTGAATTAGCCATTGATCTCAGGCAGGGGGAAGACTTATGCTAGTACTTACTTTATGCAGCAGAGAATGGCTTTAAGGAGGTGGTCAACCTGCTGCTTTCCAAGGAGGGAGTTGAACCAGACTGCATGGATAGCAGGGGATGAACACCGCTGTGGTATGCAGCACAGGAGGGCAACGAGGAGGTAGCCAAACTGCTGCTCGAGAAGGGAGTTGTAATAGGCTTTACGGATGAACAGGGGCGGACACCATTGTCGTATGCGGCGGAGAAAAACCAGCAGAAAATAGTGAAGCTTCTGGCTGAGAAGGGAGCCGAGGTGAACTCTGAGGATCACCAGGGCCGAACGCCACTATCGTATGCAGCTCAGAAGGGCTGGGTCAGCATGGTGAGGCTGCTCCTTGCGAAGGGTGCCAATGTGAACTCCGAGGATCACCAGGGCCGAAAACCGGTACCGTGTGCAGCTGAGAAGGGCTGGCAAAGCGTAGTGAGGCTGCTCGTTGAGTTCGAGCAGGGCAGACACCATAGGTTGCAGCGAGTGCGGTATGACGTGAACCATCTAAAGTATCCAGACTGACGCTGTTTCAAACATATAGCCCGAAGGAGTGGCGTCCAGTTTTGTGCGCATCGTGTATTTATATCGGCTTGACCTGTTGCTGCGAGACACATGACAATCCGTTCATGTCCATTGAATGCAGCCATAGCTAGAGGCGTCGTTCCACCATGTTTGCCTGGACGGTCAATCTCAATGTCTTCTCTGGCTAGAAGCTGGTCGACAATAGGTATATGCCCATCAGAGGCTGCGTACCACAGCGGAGTTATCCCATTCCTGCCAAAGAAGTTAATGGAGGCCCCCGCCCTCAGAAGGACCTCCACGACAGACTCCGATCCACGCAAGTCTGCACTTATCAGCGGCGTTTTATCCTCATAGACTGCGTTTACGGCTCCCGGGTACAGGCGGACAAGAATCTCGACCGTCTCGGCTACTCCTTTCTGGGCCCACCAATACAAGGCAGAGCTATTCTGATGCTGGACATTGAATCTGTAGAGGATTCGAAGGGCGATTTGAAGTAGTCGATGGCTGGTCATCACAATTGCGGGAATATCCCTAGTCTGTTCGAGATGGTCGACCATGCAGAGGACTGACTCAGGGGGCAGTGAGAGAAGGGGCATCTACCGCAGCCAGCATCTGTCTCGACAAATCTTCAGTAGACAAGGGGCATGGGAAATGCATACTTTGGTCTAACGCCTCTCGCAATGTATGCTTGAGGTTGGGATGATGAGATGTATGCGTTTGAGGTCCTACTGAGAGCTTTGTCTTGAGACGGATACAATAAAACAAGGCTTCCGCGAGCTCAGCGAAGGTCAGGAATGCAGAAATTGGAAAGCGCCCGACTGCGAGAAGATTTCAGACCTAACCTGGATTTTCTTCTAGGCAGATCATGATCTAGTTACAAAATAGAGGTTACCATAGATTATGGATCTAGCTACGTAGGCAGATGTAAGTTATGACCCACATTTGGCGAGGAAGGATGAACCAGATTCCCTATCTGTTTGTGGCTGGCTTGGCATCCATTTGGCTACGTAGACAAATAAAGAGACCCACTGCCAGCTAACCACCAACATGAATCCCAACAACTCTTTTGATACTGAACCCAGTCAGCCGCAGAGATACCATCTGTTTGATGGAAAGGTCATTGGTGCCTACTAGGGTTGAGCGCACTTCTAAAATGGTTGCCGAGGCTGACCGACAGCTAAGCGCCGCAGTTGTCCTCTATGTTCTATCTTTATACCTCTACTAAAAAATAGGATAGCTGGTACAATATCCAAGTATTGGAAAGCAGAGGTAAACTAGCATGATACCCTAGTGCCTGTTTCCCCGAGCCATATTCAGACCCGTGAACAAGGAACCAAAGATTATTGCAGCAAACGCAATCTTTAGTGATTGTCCAGCTCTCCATGAAGGGTTGTACGAACGTAGACGGCAAGAAGAAGATAGTTGTCATCAAAGGCCATGTATTCTGACCAAAGTTCCCGCGGCAAAGCGGAAATGGGTTATATCTGTTCAAGGAAAGCCTGCCAGCTACCTGTTAAGTAAATAATACAAAGGAGAACGTGGATTTTAAGATCTCATCGGCGTGTGAGCCGGCAAAACTTGGCAGCTGCATTGCTCCCCGCCTATAAAAATAAAGGGAGCATCGCTGGATGCCTAGGTTTGTTTGAACGCTAGCACTTTGCTTTTTGGGGTCATTTTGGTCACCTGTCGCACTGCTGGAGTCTTCTTTGTTCTTCGTCGTGCGGGCCAGCGATTAATTGTACTACCGCTGCAAACTCCAAGCAAACACCGCAATCTCTTTGTTAAAAGGCGTCTTCCTTTGCTCCTAGGCAGAGAATAAAATAAAAATTCGACTGTCCCTCCCACCACCGCTACAGGTTTTGTTCAGATTCACAGCCGCGCAACAAGGATGTTTAGAGTCGCAAAAACACCCCTGCGACCATTGCTTCCAGCGCACGCAAAGTCCGACGCTGAACCAAAGGTTCTAAGCAAACCAAAGCGGAGCCGCCAATCCGTCGCCTGTACATCTTGCCAAAAGAAACGGAAAAGGGTGTGTGATTTACCAAATGCCATGGACTCGAAGTAACATAATATAGTGCTCTGGGTCACCGTCCTGCGATGTTTGTGAAGCCTCCGGAATTCAGTGTGTCTTTGATCCAAGCAGTGATAAGCGCCGAAAGTTGAATGTACAGCAAGCCCGCGAAACAGTCTCAAGACTCTTAAATATGTTGCAGCACGGGCTGGATGAGGACCTTTGGATGCTAAGGGAAAGCATCAAGATGTGCGACTCTCGTGAACAGGCAATGGAAACCTGCATTCATTTTTAGCATCAATTCCGTCTGGTTCGCGAGAAAGTGAATGGCAATCACCTTTATCCCCCAGATAGCAACACCATGTATGGAGGCTCTCTTATAAGATTGTTGGTGCACAGCATTACTTGGGGCGCGGCGTTGCTCATCTTTGGACAGAGCAAGTTGAATTGCGGATTGTGCAAGAGCTGGGACCCCTTATTTTTATTTTCTCTCCTAGAGGCCCTGTTTAAGGGGTTATAACCCGCAGAGATATAAATTTTAGAGTGCTATGCGCATCTTGGGACAAAGAGAGCAAGGGCTCTCCCTAAGGGTTGTAGATCATGTGATCAGGGCTGGGGATGGTCCTGGAACTAGGTCAGGCTTCAATAGAGTCCAGAGAAGCCGGGTTGGTACTGAATGATATGAGTGTTAAAGTGGCGGGTCTGGTGCTTTGATCCATCAAGAACTTGGGAGACCAATTCACCTTGATCTTCCGGCGCAGTGCCTTCCGAAGTGATTGGACCAAGTCATCCTGAGGATCAGGGCATTTTAGGCAGCAACATTTTGCCGTGGTCTCAGTGGCTTTGCGAGGAGGCCAAGGACGCCGGTGTTTGGGGAGTGGGCCACAAAGCCAATCACCGCTCAAAGTCTCCCGGATCACAGGTCGAGGGTGAGCGGCTCACCCCTCTCGCGCGACTCGCTCACCCCTCCAGGTGAGCGACTCACCCATCTATTGCGCACCCAGTGAATCGGCGCCGGCCCGCGCGACTCGATCACCCCCGAGGGGTGAGCGGCTCACCCGGCGGCACCCACCCGACTTCTATCCGCGTTTAAGCCACACGCCGGTAGGTTAGTAGTATGGTGGGTGACCACATGCGAATCCCTACTGTTGTATGTTTTGTTTTTTTCCCTTAAATCATTCACGACAGTTGTGTGGGTGTGCTGTTCCATCATGTCTGCTTTGTGGCGGCGGGTGAAGAGAAGTTGTTCGGACTGTCTGCCTGCTCTCGGTTGCTCCCGGTAAGTATTCGGCATACCTAGCTAGCTAACAGAGTGGTTAAGGACCTTCTCTATGAAGTCTCCCTTTGGGGTGCCTTTGCCTACCTTTAGCTAACTGGTGGCTCTGCTAAGAATCGAGGAATGCGGACACACATTGTAGACCTTTAGGAGACGCTAGACACGAAGATATACTTGTATATGATCGAAGACTGCGTGTTGGATATAAGTCTTGCATTTTCAATCTATAAGATACTATGTACTCAATGCTATATCCTTTCACCAGTAGCAACTTCGCGAATGAGTGGATGAGATAGTTGAGTCTGATCTGGTAGGGGTACTCAACCCCCATTGCAACTGCCGGTGCAGATTAGAGTAAGTGGATCGCCCGCCGCGCCCGTACAACTGGCATTCCCCAAGAAGAATTAATGTATATTTATGTGCGCATCTCTCTTTATTGGCTAAAGCCACAAGTCGGCTGCTGTGCGCCAGACGGGTTATCGGGGTTGGGGTAGAAGCGCCACGAGTCGGAAGCGGTTAGTTGGTATCTCCGATGAGGCTCACAGTACTGCAGTGCCCGGCTTCCCAGATCGCTCCGCCTTGTACATCTGACTTTCCTTAGAAGGAAGTGATAGGCATACAATGCATACTTGAAACTGAGGCTAGCGTTTTGTTCATTGAAAGTCCAAGTCAGTGCTCGGTGGTCTTGCCACGATATCCCGGTTTCCAGAAACTGTAAGATTGGATTAGTACCATGGGGACGTCATAAACCTTGCTGATAATTCTCGCCTGGCAATGGGGGCTAGGACAGGCTTATAACATGACTTAGTAGAAGTCTCTGTAAAGTCCAAACAAGAAGCGGCCGCTTGACTATAAATGTCACGCTCATCCCCCCTTATTATATGGCGCATCATCAATCGTTGACCTACCAAGATCCTGAGATCTACAACTTACTGTCGACGGACTGTTTATCTATACCACCATGTCCGACCACACCACAGTCCTATACCCCAACAATGAGGACGCAACCTTTGACGAGTCCTACTACGTCAAGGACCACATGCCCCGGGTGAAGGGAGTCTGGAAGAAGCACGGTCTTTTAGATTGGAAGGTCATCAAGAGCGAGACTAGCATGGACGGGTCTCGTCATAAGTACTTAATCACCACCCTTTTGGTCTGGGAGAACGAAGAGGCCGTCAAACGTGCGCTGCAGGACCCCGAGACACCAAAGCTCTTTGCAGACGGCCCCAACTACACGAACACACAACCGATTACCCTCGCCGGTGTTTTCCTGTAGCTCCCCACCCCCCGTTCTTTCTTGCTTTGAAAGGCGCGGATGAATGGATGCAGGTGTAGGAACTTGGCCGCCTTTTATCTCCAGCCACGAGCTTGCATGTTCTAACGTTTCTAGATCCCTCGAGTGGACCTCATGCTATCGTAATAGCTTAGGAAGGGGAGATTTGTGAAGCACAAAGGATAAGATACATGGAGGGCTAGCTTTATGCCACTCTGCGTGGTATTCTTGGCGCATCTAAACCCTTCTTCATTTTTTTTTTTTTAGCTGCACGATTCATAATAGCTTTGACAAGCATCTTGAAGAAATAAACACTACTTCAAATATTCAGAACAGCTTAAAAGCGAGCGCTTGTCCGTCGTTTTTCTCCACGCAGCCGAAACATTTGGCTGAATGGCTGATTTGGGGATGAATTTACAAGGAACAAGAGTAATCGCAAGGAGACTTCCTACTGTAGTAGTGCTCGCTTTGCTTTGGTAATTTTGATTTTTGAGTAAGTGACGGATCATATGTATGTAGAACGGATTACTAGTAGGGCTGAATAGTTACAACCTTCGAGAATGATTCGCTAAACCAAGGGACTCGATTTCTTTCCAATGGAGCCAAAAAAGATACTGGAGGGGGCAGTGGAGAGAGATACTCGACGTGTCAGCTCTCTTCGCCCCCTAAGTATTAGATCTAGTAAGCATGTTATTATAACAGTAAGCCCAACGGTAACGGAGGCTCTTCAACCATCCATATCTCCAATAGGTGTGGCCAGGTTATATTCCCTAGTGGAACATCGACCAAGGCTTCGGGCACCTCCGTGACCGATTCTTACTGATAAACAGTACAGTGCAAAAGTTGATGTGGCAGGTGTTTGTAGAACCCATCTCGGTGTAGGTATTGGATATTTCTGATCAATATGAATTCTGCATTGCAATGAATTACTTAACTGAACAGGACTCCATTGTCTCATATTTTTGTCACTCTGTCAGCAGTACAGGCAATTTAATCAGATCATAGTAGAGAAGCGCTCCCGATATCCTAAAAGCTAGTAAAGCTGCAACTAAGTTACATCTCATACAAGTCTGCATGGTCACGCTTGATAGCATCAGCACCCTTCTCGCCAACCATGTACACAGAGTTCTGGATGCGGCAATCAGGAATGACCGGGATGACGGATGCGTCGATAACTCTAAGGCCCCTGATACCGTGAACTTTGAGGCTGGGACTAACAACACCCTGCTGGATGTTCTTGGACAGACGAGTTGTACCGCAAGGGTGAAAGGATGTTTGGGAGCGGTCGAGAACGGTACGCTTCATGAGCTTGTCGTCGTGGAGCGGCATGTCCCAAGGGTACTCGGCCTCGATAATGTCCCTGAAGCCCTCTCCATTCTTCAGGACGTCGTAGGCGTAGCGTATTCCCTCGCGGACGGCGATGATATCGAGGTCGTTGTTGAAGTAGTTTAGGTTGATGTTGGGTTGCTGCAGAGGGTCGGTGCTGTTCAAGGTTACTTCGCCTGGGTCGGAGACTGGCCGAACTAGGTCGACCATGACGGTTATGTAGTTGCCCTTAGCTGGTGTAGGGTAGTGCCATTGGAACGCGCTGCCAAATAGACAGACAAAGTCAAGCTCGAAGTGAGGCTGACCATATGGGCAGAAGGGGTCCTTGTTGCCATTGGAGGCCTTGGCTTGACGGTACTGGGGGTCCTTTTCGAGGTACTTGTCGATACGAGGAAATCCAACCAGCTCAAGGAAACCGGAGCCTAAGGGACCGCCGTGGTTATTCTGGTACGCTTGAATTGCCTGCTTGTTCTGGGCAGTCCCCGCACGTAGGACATAGTCATCCATCCCGAAGCCATCCTTGACGCGGAGGACGAAAGGGACGCCAGGGTGGTCAAGAAGGTGCTGGCCAACATGGGGACTGTTGATAATCACCGGAATGCCATGCTTCTCAAGCTCGGCTGCAGGGCCAATCCCGCTAAGCATCAACAGCTTAGGCGACTCAAAAACCCCCTGGGAGACAATAACTTCACGGTTGGCGAAGAGGTTAAGCTCCTGGCCTGAGCCGGTAATAACAGTAACACCCTGGCAGGTCTTGTCAGTTTCATCAAAAACGTGCAGACAACTTGGGGCAAGATCGTACTCTGCAGGTCTTATCAGCTCCGTCAATGATCAGCGTCTTGGAGATCACTTGAGGCAGGATCGTAATGTTCGGCTTATTATCCACAAAGAGAAAACTACCAGATCGGCGGCCCTTGTAGATCGAGTTCACACTATGTGTCAGGCCAACCATGTGGCCATCAAAGATGTTCTCATTGATTGGCTGACCAGTAGACTTCCAGGCCTTGGTAAGCAGGTCACGAAATGGCTGCATCTCAGGAATAAGATTTGAGTGGGAAATAGGAAGAGGGCCGTTCTGGCCAATCTTCTTCAATTCAGGTGAGTATGCCTTCTCATCATCATAGTAGGTAGCACTCTTGCGTAGGTAGGGAACAAGGGGATCCCAGGTCCACTCCTTTCCGCCATATTCCTCCCACATGTCAAAGGTACCTTTGGACCCAGGAACCCAAGTGAAGTAGTTTAGTGATGAACTACCACCAAGGGCCTTCCCACGGGTGTTAGGCTTCTCAACGCGTTCATAGTCATCTCGCTTAACCATGGTCGTCTTGTAAGCCCAGTCGTATTCACTATCTCGGAGCTCCATGGCGTTGGAAGGGACTCTAATGGCTTCAAGGTCTTTGGAGTTGGCAACACCAGCCTCGACAACTAATATTCTGGCATTGGGGTTCTCGGCCAGCCGGCCAGCAACGACGTTGCCAGCAGTGCCGCCACCAACAACAATGAAGTCGAATCTAGCGTTGTCTCGGACAGACATGATGAAGAGAACAACAGTCCAAAAGAACTAGAATATTGTTTGAAGAGATTTGAAGGGATTTGAAGGACGAGTGAAAATGGCTTGCTGAATTTGAAAATGTAAGTACTTCTATAACCCTTTTATAACTGAGGTCGGTGCAAGGTCTCATACTACTCGCACCATAGAATAACACGAAGCTCATGCCTTATTCAACGTCATTGACTCAAGATATGATCAAAAGAGCGACAAGCGGAGTATTCTAGAGTGTATAATGTGAGCCCTTTGAATGTTTGCTCATTGGTCTCCTAGTGCTTCCTTCTTGGGATCCAAGCATGTGAATTGCACGGACTGCAAGACAGGGATCTGGTAAAAAGCTAGAATATCCTCTAATCCAGACCACGTCCGCTGAGCCATCAAAGCTTCTCCACCTCCAGGACTTGAACTAGCTGCATCTCACTAAGCCACGAGACCGGCAAGATACATGATCAACACTCAGCTCTATCTCGAGAGATGCCACGACTGAGGTGGGGCAATCAACAAATGGGAATTGAGCGGCACCGCACATGCTCCGTCTATGGTCGTCGCCGTGGAGCCGCGAGTTGACCAGAGTAATGCAAAGTTTCTAGCTATACCATCAAACCTTGTCCAGCTTGATTGGTTACTCTCGCAAATACAGTAGATAAGACCGTCCAGAGTACGGTGAGCTCCAATGGAGCAGCGGGAAAGCCCTAGCTCGTGAATGGGACTGCTTGCACATCTCAGCATGACAGGCAACTGCTGCATCCATGCTGGCAACCTACTCCGTAGCAACGACCAGATAAGGCCAATTCAGAAAAATAGAAGGCCCGACCAATTGTTCCTGCACTTCAGCTAGAGGATCAGTAATGATTTTGAGTTCAGGAGGGCAACGTTTCGGCCCAGTGGGGCCAGAGGTCCAGGCCCTGTTAGGCCAGGCTAACCACATTTGGCAGTGGTATTACCCCAATCATACGCCTCCCGTCCACCAGAGCTCAGTATGGATGCGGAGATGAGATCGCTCTATGTATGTATGATGACGGCAGCCTCGTTGACAAAGGATATGCTGAGTCCAGTGAACCCCGCCTGCTGACGGCAAAAGACAGAGCGCTTCTCCTGAGTGAAAGCGTAATTGTAATATTTGACTTGAAAGGCCAATCTGCAATCCGCAACTGGGTCGTGACGTAGTCACTGACAGCACGCAGGGTATAAAGCTGTCCAAACACGCGTTTTTATCCCAGAACCATAACCCCCAATCGCCACCTACATCTAGAATGGCCGACGAGAGATACTACACTCTAGCCGAGGGTTCAGGACCTCAACTTCGATTTGTACTTGAGGCTGATGATTTTCAGGTTGCCCGTTCGCAAACAACAGCACTAGTGTGCTGTTGCGGGGAAGACATGGGGGCTCGCTCGGATTGCTTCAGGATACGCAACTGATTGAGACCCTGGCCCATTTCTCTCGGGAGAGAATTCCAGAACGGCTAGTGACCCCCCTTTGATTCTGTAATTTCAGGGTGGTGCAGTATGCTGAATCTTGAACAGTGTCGTCCATGCGAAAGCCTCCGGGTAAAGTTATGAAATAACCTCGCAGAAGCTCTGTGACTGACATTATTGTAGGTCCTATGGCACGTTCGAGGCCACCCGCGACTGCTCCGGCTTTACCAGCGCTAGCTTCCTCAGCATGGCAGGGAAGAAAACACCCGTTCTGCTGCGCGTGTCTACCGTTGGACCCGAGGCTGGATCTGCGGATACCTCGCGCGACGTACACGGGTGGTCGATGAAGCTCTACACAGACGAGGGAAACCTCGACTGGGTCTTCAACAACACGGTACGCCCGTTGCGGCACTTGAATTGCTTCTGGACCTCTCTAACCATGCATCTATGACTGTAGCCTGTGTTTTTTATCCGCGACCCGATCAAGTTCCCGTCGATGAACCGGTCCCACAAGCGACACCCGCAAAGTCATCTACCTGACGCAAACATGGTGAGCCGCTTCTTTTGCGCTTATCTGCAAACCAAAATGGAAATGCTAATATCTAGTCTGACAGTTCTGGGAGTACGTTTGTCTATTGTGCCCGAGTCTAATTGTTGACCAAGCTAATCCATATAGTTTCCATGTTGGCAACCCAGAGGGTATCCATCAGCTCATTGTCCTATTTAGCGACCGCGGCACCCCAAAATCAGTCCGTTATATGAATTCGTACAGCGGACACACATACAAGTTTACGAAGCCGGTGAGTTAATGGTACATACAAAATTGTAAAAACAGTCTCTGACTAAACTGATGTCTAGGACGGTTCGTTCAAATACGCGAAAATTCACATAAAAACTCAGCAAGGGGTGCAGAACTTCTCCACTGAAGAAGCTACCAGGATAGCTGGAGAAGACCCTGATTTCATGATTCGGGATATGTTCGAGGCCATCGAGAGGGGTGACTATCCTGTTTGGAATGTCTACGTCCAGCTCATGAGCCCTGAAGAGGCCGAAAAGTACCAATGGAATATTTTTGACATGACCAAGGTTTGGTCGCATAAAGATTTCCCGCTCCAGCAGATTGGTCGGCTTACCATGAACCGCAACGTGAGTCTTTGTATTATCTTAGCTGAAAAAAATACCTAAACTAGCCTAGCCACGGAACTACTTCGCCGATATTGAGCAGGCGGCATTCTCGCCATCCACGATGGTCCCTGGCTTCGCACCCTCCGCTGATCCAAGTAAGTTGTGGGACCCTGTCACTGCTCTTCTCCGCCCTGAATAGGCCACAAGCTCATTTTTCGCCCCAAGTTCTGCAGGCACGACTGTTTGCATACCCCGACGCGGCCCGTTACCGGCTGGGCGTCAACTACCAGCAGCTCCCCACTAATGCCGCCAAGGTCCAAGTCTACTGTCCTTTCCAGCGTGACGGAAAGATGCGATTCGACGACAACTACGGCGGAGACCCAAACTACGTCGGGTCTTCGCTAAAGCCCACAAAATTCTACCAAGATATGAAGGCTACTAACCCTTCCGCCTTGGCCCTACACACCGAGCACGAACAATGGGCCGGCAAAGTCTCTGCCTACACTAGTGAGATCAAGGACGAGGACTTCGTCCAACCAGCAGCACTCTGGGATATTATCGGGCGCGAGCCCGGCCATCAGGATAGGCTTATTGCGAACCTTGTCGCTAGTGTGAAGGGTGTTAAATACCCTGAATTGCGCAAGGCTGTTTACGGTACGTGGCCCCTAAAACACGATCTCTGGCAAGGCCGTCAATTTTCTAGTGCAAGTCTAACGCTTGATTTTAAGGCCTTTTCAGCCGTGTCAACAAGGACTTGGGGTTAAAGTTGCAAGAGCGTACGGAAGCAGCTATCAATGCCGCTTGAGATCGACCCATCTAGTAGGTGGTATCTTATTGAGTTAATATATGGATTTGTGCGTGGAAGGCGATTGTTCTTACTTGATTTTGTTTCGTACAATGTTCTTGGAGAATAAATGGTAAAACATAAAACAATAGGTAATTTGCAGACTCTCCTACACACCCTCATGTAAAAAGTATCGCATGTCTTTCATAAGAAGTTAACCTGTTCCCAGAATCCTAGGCTCACCAGGCCACCAAGAAAAACAATAGAAAACTATGTTACTCTATTATGTCGGAAAATATTAAAATACATATTTTCCATTATAAAATTGGTTTAAGTCTGGGTGAGATTCGCAACAACTGTAGACTGCGCTATTTGCAATGTATGAGGCGAATATGAGCGTCAGACTGTGAGGTGTTGTTAAAATAATTAATCGTTGTTCCTGAGCGCTGTTTGCTGGTCGTATAACACTAAATAAGTAGATTAGCGAACGGCGAAGGAAGACTGAAGAAACTGGGTGGCGGGGCACTTGGCGTGATACAGATATATGTATCTACCCCGAAGGGATCACCAATTGTATCAGAAGAGACTGACCGCCCTGTGACAAGTCTCTCTCGCAGCTTTCGATCATCCCTTTTATTAACCTGCTTACACCTGAAATTCCACTGTCATTAACACCTCCCATCGACCTTGACGAAAAATGAGTCCGGATAGACCAGGAACTGACTCTAGCACTGGCCAGAGCACAAATTTCCAGTTTACTTTCGTGACGGGAAGAATCAAACCAGAAGCGCGCAGCCATGCGATGAGGGAGCATTGGAAGCGGCGGCGCCAACATAAGTGGGAGACAAAGACGTCGCATAAGAAAATGCCACCGGCGTCGAGAACGTTGTTGCCCCGGTCGACGAGTAGTTCTAATGAAGAGGTTCCAACCTCTGCCGAGGCTAGTGGATCTTCGGCGGTGGGTGAAGTTGGGGGCGCCGATGGAGATGTTCGCAGGGATAGGGATGTGGCACAGAGGGAACAAGGCATTCCTGCCCAGTTATTGTGCGGCATGAGTTATGCGCTGTCGAGCTCCAGGCCGGACCCGTTCCAGACCTGTCCTGTACACCTGACGAGCCAGCATCAGAAACTTCTCCACCACTGTACGTACCTACGTACCTACGTTGCTCGTTCGTTGTTTACGAGTCTAGCTGGCCCTTCCCTTGTGAAGTTGTTTGTGTTATTTTTAATTACTTATTCTTCTGTCCTTCGCCTTCGCGGCTGATCTGTTGCAGGGATCAGTACCCATGCGGCCATGATGTTCGAAGACCTTGATGTCACCGCGTTTAATCCGATGAAGGATGTTTGGTTCCCGTTAGATCTTTCGAATCCTTCCTCTTTCAACTGCATTATGGCGCATTCGGCTGCGCATTTGTCCCATTTATACGCTGGCACTCCGCCTCGACGAGGAACTACATCTTCTGACGCCTTGAAATATAAGATCGAGGCTGTCAGGATACTGCGCCTTTGGCTAAGTGATCCAGGAAAGGAGCTATGTGATGATGCGTTTGCGGCTGTTGTTCGGTTGCTTACATTCGAGGTACGTTCGCTGGCAGGAGTCTGGCTGCTGGGACAAATTAACTGATGACGTTTGAGACAGCGATATTGGGGCACAGTGGAGGATTGGCAAATCCATCGTGATGGTTTACAAAGGATGATCAACGCCAAAGGTGGGGTTGAGGCACTTCACGAGAACTGGCGTTTGGAGTTGGTAGTTTACCTGTAGGGGTTGGGTTATAATCATCATATGCCAGGATACTGACAGGTCTAGTGTCTCGTTAATGTCGCGTCCGTCATGGTTTGAGTCCACGAACCAACTCGAGCAGATCTCTCGCCCTTCTTTCTCACCTAGCGCTACGCAATCCACGTCGTCTCTTGACATTCACAAGGTCCGCTGCCTTTGGTTAATATCCTTCATTCAAGACATGAGAACGTTCATGGGCACGTTCTACAACAGGGGCCTTTTCAGATACCCATGTACCCATGCAGCAGTTGGGCTTTTGCGTCACCAATTCCAACTTTTCATTGCTGGTCATTTCGCAGATGATCCACGTTTCATGGGTTGGGAAGACGAGATGCTAGGATGCCTGTTTTCCATTAGCGTCCTGATACAAGACTCGATTTCCGTCGTGTCGGATGGCGGGTCCATAATACCCACTAAACCGAGCACACTTGACGAATTAGAGAGTCTTCTGCTGCGTTCTCAGCGTATGTGGATGGATTCAGTCTATAACCTCCGCCTTGCCTTGTTTGAATGCCTCTCACGGGTCTGTGAGGATGGGCAGTTGAACCAGGTGAACTACGTCACAAACCTGATTTGTGTCCTAAGTACCTTGAGTTTGGAAGCTCGACAAGGTGTCGAAAAGTGCCTTCTCAATCTGCTTTATTGCCTTGGAAACAATAAGAATGTGACATTAACAGACGAGGGATGGACGCCGGACTCCCTTTTGTCGTCGATGCACGGACATTAGGGCAGCGCGGCACGGCACATGCAATTATATATCAATATAAGAAAGCCTCGCATTTATGGATTAGACATCTGACCTGGAAGATAAGGACATGTAGAATAACTCGCCGTAGTGTTATCTAGGCACAGGTTACTCGTAATCGCCCAATTTTACAACATAGAGTTACATGAGGCCCCCATAGGTCTTGCCCTCTTCCTCCATCTCTTCGTCCTTTTTCAGGTACGCCTTAAGGCCGGCCTCGTCTTTCTTGATATCTGACCGTAGATCGCTCCGGATGCCCTGGGGCTGATTATTGGCACTTTGACCCTTGTCGCCATCCTCATGGTGGTGGTGGTGGTGATCAAGGATCTTCTCCATGAAGCCTTCCTTGGGGGGTTTGTTTTCTGTACTCATGTGTGAGCGAGCATTGCGAAGGATCGAGGAATAACAAAGTGCATGGCATACCTTGAGGCATTTTGGAGAATCTAGATACGGAGATATACAGGCGGATGATCTGAGACTTGGGTGTTGGATGCAAGACTTGCGTTTTCAATCTACGATGTACCATCTACATCACACTATATACCTACCTCCTTTCACCACTGCCCCACAGGAAGTAGCAACCCGCTGAGTGGACTGGGGATATGACGCACTCGAGTCCTGATCTGGTAGGGGTACTCAACCAATCAGCGGCGTGAGTGGGGATACCGATCATCCTGAAGTTGCACCAGCTCCACCACCAAGGAACGCACTAGCGTCGGCCCCCGCTCGGAGCTTGAGGAACTTGGAAAGACGTTTTGCATCATTGGGCAGCCAGGTTTGTCCATCTCTCATTGCCGCTTCTCTCTCAGGCGCAGATGGGAGATAGACCACCATGAGCACACTGAGAAGTCCCCTCTACAGTTTAATGTCCCATTCTCTCAGCCCCAGAGCAGCGCCCTCAACCTGACTTTTATATACACAAGCCACATTGCGACCCAGCAGCATCGCAGTCCGCAGGCTTATTAGTTATACAACACACCCCCATTCCAATAGACCATTTGCAGTTCCAAACCCAGATCCTGCATTCCTGCGCACAATGAGCAGCACAACCATCGCCAGCGCTCAACCGGTCACCGCGCCCCTCACACAGCACGCAACCTTTCTAGTCCTCAGTGTTCGAGATCCCTCCGCCATCCCGACCATCCGCTCAACGCTGGCCGACGTCTCTAGCCTCGCTAAAAATGTCTCGTTCCGGGATGCTGACGCAAAATTTACCTGCACGGTGGGCATCGGCTCCTCGCTCTGGGACCGCGTAACCAACAATCTCCCACGGCCGAAAGAACTACGCCCGTTCCGCGATGTCAGGGGCGCCAAACACACCGCAGTCTCCACACCCGGCGACCTCTTCTTCCACATCCGCTCTCAGCGTCGTGACCTTTGCTTCGAATTCGAGCGTCAGCTCATGGACCGCCTTGGCAGCGCCGTCCGCCTCGAAGATGCAACCGTCGGCTTCCGCTACTTCGACGCTCGCGATCTGCTCGGTTTCGTCGACGGCACCGCCAACCCCGTCGGGCCAAATGTCCCGTCCGCCGTCCTCGTCAGGAGCGAAGACGACCCCAGCGGTAGCGCCCCAGGGGGGAGCTACGTGGTGGTCCAGAAATACATCCACGATCTGGACGCGTGGAAAGCGCTTTCAACTGAACAGCAAGAGCGGGTAATTGGCCGCACAAAGGCCGATAACATCGAGCTAGACGACGCAGAGGAAGGGGAACAGGCCTCGCATAAGACGCTGAGCACGATAGAAGACGACGACGGCAACGAGCACGAGATCCTGCGCGACAACATGCCGTTCGGATCGCCTGCCAGTGGCGAATTCGGAACCTACTTCGTTGGATATACGCGCCAGCTGTGGGTGATCGAGAAGATGCTGGAGCGTATGTTTGTGGGCCACCCTCCTGGCTTGCATGATCGGTTACTGGACTTTTCGAGGCCCTTGACGGGGTCGGTTTTCTTTGCGCCCACGCTGGATGTCTTGGAAGGGCTTGATAGGTGAAATGTAGATACATATGTTGACGAATGAAGCTACACGAATGAAGCTGAAGTAGGTGGGGTTTGCCTAACTTACTTACAATGACCAATCAATGAGTATCTATCAACTAGAAAATGGTAATGTGACCAAGGCCGAAGTTTTAACTATGGTTATAATGGTAGCCTAAATATGGTCAAGTACACAGGAAGTTCTGTTCTCCATACTCTGTGGGTGTATGTGCTAGGTCGATAGAAATAGTAAACTTCTCAATGTTGCAACGGACATATGGGTCTGGAAGTGACTCTGCATTTCCTCATACCCTTACCAAGTAAAGCTATCTTCTATATAATCTACTTGCGATGTACCCTGCATCTTCTGACATGCAAATCGAACATCGTCACTCAAACTCCCCGTTCCACAAGCAGGCACCCCCATCGTCTCAACTTGCCTCTCTACTTCCCTTCTAATAAGCAGATCAACATCTGGACGACCACCAAGAATCTCAATAACACCAGGCGAAGGACCATCTAGCTATCGAACCTCCTTAATATCACAGGGAACGGTGATAAAAATCCTAAACACCAACACCTCGCAACGGCTCTCTATACTGACAATCAAATCCACCCAAGTGCTGCACCTAATCCAGATGTTCAGGCGTACGCACAAGCCAGACCAACACCAGCCGATGCAGAGCGACTATGCCCTTCGCATGACCGCGTAGTAGATGATGCACAAATTCCAAATAGTGAGTGATTCCGATCCCCGCAGCGGACAATAGGACTGTCCCGTATGACTCCATCTTTATTAGTGCCAATCCCGCCACCATACGGTCCGTCTACGAGGGCAGCTAAAGTGGCCTGATGGCTCGTGGCCTTCCGCGTCCGTTGGAAAAGGGTATCTGTGAAGCCTGTTCAGCGGCGGATCAGGAGTGAGAGAGATTTTGTTTTTGTTTGGACGCTCTCTACGTCTGCGTCCTCGTCCTCGTCCCCTTCCATGTCGCACCAACAGACCGAAAACGGATGGAAAGCCCACCAGCTGATCGAGGCAATGCACAGGAATATATGTTGGTCTGGTCCGAAGTTCCACGGTTTAGGTAGACGCAACTGATACGGCTACCATTACGATGTGGAGGTGGATGAACAATTCAAAAAAGCTTGGCGAATTGGAGAAGGGGAATGCAGTAGCAAGCCGGTGAGGGCACTGACGGCGACCTAATTTGCGTACCAGAGGTATTGATGTGCATCTGGATAATTACTCATAATAAGGCTATTCTTTATAAAGGAGTTTTCACGGAAAGCTGCTCCTACGCCGTCCCAGCCCACTGTAAAGAATATCTGGAACCAGTGACCGACTTTCTGTTTAGCAGAGTTCAAAGTATGGAGTGAAGCAAGTTGAAGGTGTCAAACGGGATTGAAAGGAACGGTATTAACGGATTGTTTCTGCCTGAGCATAAAACAAGAGACACCAGAGTCACGGCTGCAATAGTGCCAAACCGGTTCCGCATATTGCGTGCCACAGAATCTGCGCCTGCGTCGAAAGGTATGCAAGCTACGCACAGAGCTACATTCATGGTGATCAAGGCGACGAGCAGTAGGATTTGGAATCGGCTCGGTAGAGTACCTATGTTGGTGGCTTGAGAAAGACGGAATTCTGCATTATGCCGTCTGGAAAAGAGAAGGGCGTCGATAAGATGGACTCTCAACGTCGATAGAGAGGGTTTGGGTGTGCAAAGTAGGACGGACTGCCGTTTATCGTTAAGGCATAAGATGAGTCGTATATATCGTATCAGACGGAAATATGCCGCCCAGGCAAAGGTGATAATGGCCAGACCACCGAGGGAGAGTAAGGTGTTCGTCGTTAAGATTTTCCGCAGCCTCATCTTCCTCATGATGTCCGATTGCCAACGCAAATAGTACAGCGGAGAAGTAAACGAAAAGTAAAGGTGTAAAGGCCATGCCTGGTGGACTCCAGGTAGAACGTTCCGCCTCAAATTGGATAAGCCTAAGGAAAAAGCCAATAACCCCGGCAGTATTACCGATTATATTTAGCACTGATGAGACAAATGACGAAACCATGGCAGCTGATGGAATGACAGCTCTGTGAGATTTGCAGTGGAGATACTCTCGGCTGGGTTGTCCAGTTTTCTACAGGTACACCTCAATTACGAGGGGTAGTATGAACAGTGAGTGGCGTCAGCTGTTATGGCTACCTTTCCGCTGCCGCATGGTGCTTCCTAGGGCTAGTGTGGAGAGCCCACGGAGTGCTTTTGGTTAATTTGTCCGGTTTCTACAGGCACATGCCAATCCCGGGACTAGGGCGACCAGTTCACATCAGCGCCCGAAATTCGGGGTAGCGAAACGGCTCTCTGTTAAGATAATCAGTAACGCTGTTGTGGATCGCGTGGGGTGAAGGCCACTCGTCAGAGGGGAAGTCTGTTATTGCCCCGCGTGCCACACTGCCGTCGACTGAGGTCGCCTTGTCTGTGATCGGCGATATCCGAGATTAAACCATCGGATGGGCCAAGCAAGCATTTGGCAATGCAGGCTGCGGCTGTAGAAGTCGGCCCGACTTGGCAAACCCACCCAAGATGCTCACACTAAGGGAGGGTGAAACAAAGTCCTTGTTTAACATGTCCGAAAATGGCTTTCCCTGTGGGATGTCCAAAGAATCCTTCTAAAATGGCACTCTCGGAGAATGGCCGGCGACTCGATCCAATCTTGAAGCGCGGTCATGATCCGGGGCAATTGATCGTCCTCATCATCTCTTCAAATGCGGGGAAATCCTTCATTCCTGAAACGTCGTATCATAATGTGGTCAGGGCAACTCGGCTGTCGATCTGATCTTGGAACGGTCGATCCCACGGACCACTCCATAATTCTGATTGCCAGTCACCAGGTCGGTTGGCTTTTGTACGTCTTGACCGGGTGTCAGAATTGTCCACTCCCTGCTTTGAGGATAGAGGTTAACTTGATGTCGATCGCTCGTCTCGAACTGTAGTTAAGATGTGACACTTCCGCCTCAAACTGTGAAACCCAGCCCAGCAGCTCTGCACAGAAGAGGTTAAAAAACACAATCTGAACTCACTCGCTCTACCAAACTCAAAATGAAGGCATAATCCTCCATTTCCCTCGGGCTGGCTACCTGCGTCATAGGTCACGGATACTTGTATGATCCCGCAAGTCGAACTCGCCACACCTACAAGGTAATTCCACACCTTCTCCCTTCTGATTCCTCGCCCCTCCGATCTAATAAAATAAAAGGCGGGAATCGATACCTGCCCTGAATGTACCATAGCGCCATATACCACCGGAAATATGTCGACAGTGGCAATATTCGCATAGTATCTCTCTTGCGTACGTGCTTCTTAGTTTAACAAAGTATCACATAAATCAGTCTAGCTTTGATATACAAACAAAACACCCTCTAGGCGAGGTAGGTTTAAAAAGTCACACGTGAGGAAAGATATATGATTGCTGCTAGCTCTACAGTCGCTCCGGGTTCATTTCTCAACAATGGAACCTTGCCTTCCAATAATTTCATCGTTCCTACCACGAGCTAGAAGTAGGAGTAACATAGCTGCCAGTGACGGTCTCACCACTGCATTGGCTTGGGAGAGTGCCTGCTTTAGATGCTCCCCATGAAGCTGGCACCTCGCCATTCCTGCGCGAAATAGCGGTGAGGAATGAGGCGAATGACCAAGTCAAAAGAGTAGCAGACGCTGGCTCCCCAGCATCCCGAGTGAACTGCTCCGCCAGGCTTCCGTCGCTTGGGGTGTACTCCTGAACGATACTAACGAAACCGTCCGCATAGGTCTTGACCGCGCTGGTAAGCGATGTATACTGGGCGGAGGATGTCGAGAAAGAGCCAGTGGTGACATTGCTACCAATAATGTCGGTAAAGAACGAGAGGGAAACGTCGTCGACAGTCAGGGTTCCTTGTTGGTCCCATTGGTAGAGCGCATCGTAGAGTAGTTCCGCAGCAGCGAGGGTGGTGAGGTACCTGCGAAAAGTCAGCGTACAACTCTAAAAGGATTACGCAAAATAGGAGGTTCTGACCATGGATTTCCTCCCTGGTATGTGTCTTCTGCGTAACGTCCAACAGCAGCGGCCTTTCCTGCCCCTCGGCCTTGGTTGATGGCGTAGATGTCACGGAAAGAATCCACAAACACTTTGTGATTGGACAGAGCGCGAGACGAGCAAGGCTGGAAGGTAACATCGTCACAGGTAGCGGCGGGATCAAAAGTATTCAAAGACGCAATTAGCGAGTTTGCATCCAGGCCGGTGCGGCCACTTGTGGGGATGTTTGAGACAACACCGGTCCCGTCCCAGTAGTCCTGTAGATGGCATAGAATCTGGGGAGCAACCGAGCAGGCGTCACAACTCTGGCCAAGGGCTTCTGCAAAAGCGCTACCCTCAACGAGAGACTTGAACTGGACGGCAGTGGTGAAGAATGACGACCCTTGCACCTCTTCCCACAGATCGAATGTGGTCTGATTCCAGTATTGACCAACATAGGCAAGATCGTTCTGTACGAGAGGCCAGATGTTATCTAAAGCCAAAGACTCTTGCTTGTTCTTGATCAAGGCGTTTCCGTACGCTATCAAGGCCGAGGCGCGCAGAGCTGGGCCATCGCGCTGCGGGCGGCCCCAGGCGTCGGTGAATGCGCTCAAATCCACATTGAACTTGGGTTCTGCAAGGCCAGATCCATCAGACAGACCTCCAGATGGATTGTCAACGGTTTGAAGTTCTGCCTGGGAGTCCACATAGCTCTGGATCAGCGGTTCAAGCGAAGTATCGCCAGCAATGAACTGCTCTATAACAGCAGCCAAGGTCAGACCGGCGTCTCTAGTCCAGGTATAGAAGTCTAAACGATGACGACGTATTAGCATCTTATATTTGCATCGATCCCAAGGTTCATCAACGCACAGTCTGGATTCTCCTTTGATGGGGATGCCACCACAACTCCGGAAGCGGCGCCCTGCACAAGCTTCCCATCGGCGCCAATGTTATTGAGGACACCCTGTTTTGCGATTGTGGTCTCCGTTTCAATGAATGAATTGAGGCTGGAATCCGTGCTGTTGCGCACGTTGTAAGGGAATGCTGCTGCGCCTGTTGCAGCAATAAGAACGAGAGATGACCTAATCAGAGACATGATTTGGGACTTTGATTCGGAATTGAACACGAGTTAGTCGCTATCCTGCTTGGCCATGGCGAGCATTTTATACATCTGTCGTTCAAGTATCGCAGAGCACACTACGGAGGCGTACGTATGCGATCGACAGGAGAGTTGCATCGCTATCCGGATGCGGCGGGACAATCGCTCGGAGATGAGGGCTGATTATACATGCGGGAACGCAGAGGAAACAATGACTATGCAGAACAAGGGAACGTGATACGGCAGAGACGGGGCCCTGGGATTCAATTCATCAACCCACGACTTAAGATCCGGATGAATCGGCACTTGTGGAGCGAGAAATTAGTCAATTGGGATCAGCAGCGATTGACCCGATAACGCTCCGGCCCTAAAATGCTAAGCCTTCATCATTTTTGACCCCTCTGCTGCTTCTGTTCCTGGTCGAGATCTGCGGGCTCATGCATGACGACCGAACCTTTTGACTCAACCAAGATTGAAGACGCCACGCACTCGCCGATCATAATTTCCCCCAGCTTCCCCACAAGGCACATAGGAAGATGGGAGGCAATGCAGCCGAAGAATATGATGCAAATGTCGGACCGACATTGAGACCTTTGTGGAGCCTGATACCCTGTCGGTCCAGGATAATGCCTGTGAAGCCCGCAAATGGCCATTTCCACTGTTGTTCATCAGGAGGACGCGAAGATGGTGGTGACTCCAGTCAGTCCCTCCTAGCCATGTCAACTTTGGGAGTTGCCGCGTGGCAGTTGATGGGCTTCATATTGACGCTGTCAAGCATGGAGAAAGAGATCTCTAGATGGAGTCCTGCTCACCCGCCGGAACATGCACTGTCGGTGAGGTGTATACTTCCACTGTGCTGAGGGCAATAGCCACGATAACGGGAAGCTGCCCCACTGCCGATTAGTGCGAAACTTGCTATGTACCGCAGCCAAGTACATCCGCAAGGTTGCCTCCACGCTGAGAGCGAGAGATATCATGGTGGGAGGAACTGAACGACTGGATCCAGACGGGTCTACTGCAGATGTTACGAATTTACTTTTGGGTGCAGATTTCACCGAAACGGAGAGGAATAATTATCAGATGGTCTGGAGTGTGGGGGCTGCCAGATTCGGATTACGCCGAGATTCCCCGGTGCTAAGACTGATTCAACGCTCGAGGAGTCCGCATGGATTTGTCACCGGGTTGCAGCCAATGCGAGAGAACGAACTAGTGGGCTCGCCCATGTTGTCTAACAAGTTCCCAAACCCCAGGGTATCCATTTGTAAGAGCTTGTGTCCGGCAAGCGCGTTCCCAACTAGAATAAGAAGCTGAGCCAGGGGATCTAATTATCTGGGACCCATGTACGGTTCACTACGCGTCGCTTCCCAAGAGCGAGACAATCCGCACAATCATCTACGCAACCTATACGCCCGCCAAGCTGGCCACAGAGGAGGATATCAAACTCAAGGCGGATATCTTCTGTCGCTCTGAAGGTACAACGCACTGGCCGCGCTGCAATATCTTCGGCCAGGGCGGGATTCCCTCGATGGAATTTGGCGGAATGGACGCCCAGGGGATATTGAGCGCGAGAATGGGGTTTCCGTGCTTTTCTATCTTGCGCAGGACAACGTAGACGTCTAGATCGTCGCGCGAGTCGCAGGACATGTGCAGGACTGCTTTACGGATACCACGTAGTCGGGACTTCTTATCGAAGGTGTATGTGAATCTCGCCGAGGAGATGGTTTGCTCGGAGCCATACGTTAAGATTCCTGAATCACCAGTAGGAGTAAGGGACATCGTTCCGTTTCCCAGATGGACGGCTTTACCGACTGTCTGAGGTGGCGGGTAGTTCTCGAGGACCTCATCGACAATCGCGTCCTGGTTGCCGAAGCGGAGCGTCGTCATGCGGACATGCGGCGTCGACTCCCAGTCATTGTTAATGCCCTTGAGATACCGATCGAAAAACGAAAAGAGCTCCCGCGTGCACTTTGGCACAGCCCGTATGTCGTGCCATTCCTGGTAGGGGCTGAATCGAGTTCATTTCTGTGGTGTGTTAACCTCGAGGTAGCCACGGATCGAGCCCATGGTATGCAGGGCACTCGAAGAAAGAAGCCGTGATATACGTGGGGATGTTGATCTTGGTGATATCAAGGTGCTTTTCTTCCCAATACGGGTTCGCATTTCCCGGAAACTCTCCATCCCCTGCCGGCCCTGGATCATCTTCTTGGAAATGTGGTCAAAGAAATTGCCAGCATAGATTCCACCACACAGGAACTACTCTCGGAACAAGTCACCGCATCCTTCCCAAGGGGCAATTGCTTTGAGAGACGGGTATTGAAGTTGCGCAATAAACCATTGCGCGATTGCAGGATGAGAGTTGCCCGCCATGCCAATTTGGCCATTACACCAAGGCAGAGCAGCGACAGCTTCCACAGTGTCATAGCCATCTTCGCCTTCCTGACTTCCCATGATAACACACATGTCTTCGGAGTCGCCGACTCCGCGCGTATCCGCGTTAATTACAGCATATGCGCGCGAGACAAAATCAGCGGGGTCGATAGCCTCGAATTTTTCAAGGCCACTAAGCGTGTTTGGTTCCAGCCCCATGTCGTAAGGGGTCATCATCTCCAAAACCTTGATTCCGTTGAGCTTCTTGCCAAAGGGACTCCACGAGAAGATGGCGGGGACCTTTTCGGCGTCCGACGGCGGCCTGTAGATATCCACATATATGGTGACCCCATCGCGCATCTTCAGGCCGACATCGTGCTCCACGAGGATGTCGCATGGAAGCTTTCGTGAGTTGAAAGGCGCGGATCACTTTTTAAGTATTTCGAACTTGTTGAGAAACCCCTGGTGGCCATTTCGGCCGATCTCAGGAGGGTCAATCGGCTTCTGGGCAATCTGGCAAGGGCCAGGCATATTGGCTGTTCTTTGGCGTCGTAGGAAGGGTTCTATGAATGACTCAAGAAGTGATGACTGTGGCGGACTCAAAAACAGGGCGCTTGATTGCCACGATATAAATTCCTTGCTGAATGCCTAATCCGCGGGTCACGGCAAAAATCCCCACAATCGCTGCACTGCTTGGATTTGGGAGTCAGCACTGTCGTTAATCTGGTGGGGAAGGCAACCCCTGGCCTACATCGTATGACAACTTGGTCGGTGCTCAGGTGCATACCGTCTCAAACCCAGCCTTCGTGGCAGGACTATAAAACTGATCTCGAGGGATTGTTCGAATTATAAATAGCACCCTGTTCGTTTCCTCTCCCGTTGTTCTAACTATGTTCCAGAGATCTCTACCATGACACCTAGCAAGAATGAAAAATCCTTGGAGCGACTCTACGGAAAGCGCCTTGTTTCTGTGCTCCCTGTCGGACAAAGCCCATGGTATCGAACCCCACACCTTCTCAAGCTCAACGGGTTGTTGCTCCTACTCATCCTGTCGGCAACTGGCATGGGATTTGATGACTCTATGATCAATGGTCTTCAGTCCCTCTCGACATGGGCTGATTACTTTGACAACCCGACCTCCGCCTCGGCATAGTCAACGCCGTTTTGAACGTGGGACCGGTCTGTCCCGAGCATCCTTGAAGTGACAATTTTTACATTACCATGGGGACTGATAATGACGGTAGATCATATTCGGCGGCATCACGGCCACAATCGCGGACCGTTGGGGCCGGCGCCGAACCACACAATTCGGCTGCCTCCTGATCATACTTTCCTCTGCACTGCAAGGTGCATCGCAAAACCTGGCTATGTTCGCAGCATCGCGGTTTCTGATCGGAGTCGGCATTGTGTTTTGCATGATTCCCTCTCCTGTCCTCGTCACCGAGCTCGCCTACCCAACCCACCGCTCCAAGCTTACGAGCCTCTATTTCACCTTCTACTTCTTTGGCGCCATCATGTCGAGCTGGATCACGTTTGGAACATACCGCATGAGCAAGTCAACATGGACTTGGAGGATCCCGTCGCTTCTTCAGGCGATTATTCCCACTATACAATTTTTTGGTATGTTCTGGGTCCCCGAGTCGCCGCGTTGGTTGATAAACAAAGGGCGCAGCGAGGGGGCCCGGTCGATTCTGGTCAAATATCATGCAGGCGGTGATGAGGGCTCATTGCTGGTCGATTTTGAGATGGATGACACTCAGAGACACCTGCTTCAGGAGGCTGATCATGCCTCCACCAGCTGGGTTAAGGTACGTAATCCACTTACTAAGATTGCTACACACCATATAAGACTCATCTTGCCATATACTAACCGAACACCCGCAACTCTAAAGATTCTCTCCAGCCCCGGCGACAAAAAGCGCCTCGCCATCGTTCTCTACATCTCCCTCGTCTCTCAACTGTGCGGCAACGGGATCATCAGCTACTACCTCCCTCTCATCCTCGAGACTGTTGGCATCGAAGACTCGGACCGCCAGACCCTCATCAACGGGATTCTTCAAATTTATAACTGGTTTGTTGCAATTAGTGGCTCCTTGTCGATCGGGTCGGCCGCCGCTGCTTGTAGCTCTTTGCCGTGGGTGGGATGCTGATATCCTTATTGTTTGGACTATTTGCTCGGCATTATAAGCGGAAAGAGGATCAAATAACGAGGGTCTGGCCATCGGGGTCATCGTCTTGGTCTTTGTGTTCGAGTTTCACTACTCTGCTGGCATTACGCCGTTATGTTTGAGTATGTCCAACCCCTGTTAGCTCGGCATATTCGCCTCTTAACCTCCCCTCCTTATGACACAAATACTACTAAGACGCATAGCCTACCCCGTCGAAATCCTCCCGTTCCACAGCCGCCAAAAAGTGATGGGGCTGAACTACATCGGAAACAGCTTGGGCAATCTCTTCAACTCGTTTGGCTCCCCGGTGGCACTGGACAACATTGGCTGGAGATACGAAGCCTCCCTTAGGGGAGTTGTTGCCTATACTCAGCTGGTGTAGCACTGCCAAGGATTGGGGAATGCGGACAGGCAGGGCAGACCTTTGGGAGACATTGGACCCAAAGATATACTTGTATATAATCCAAGACTACATATTGGATATAAGACTTACGTTATTAATTTATAAGATACCATTTAATGTTATGTACGTTTACTTGTAGTAACTTTGGGGATAGGTGGATAAGATAGTTGTCTAATCTAGTAGGGGTTTCTTAACCATAATTGCAACTGCGGGTGTAGATTAGAGTAAGTGGATCACGCGCCGCGATTTGGACAAGTGGCTTTTCCCATAAGGGATTAACTGCCACTTATACGGCTCTCTCTCTATTGAGTGCTTACTTCCCTCAAAACATGGAACGCATGTGGATGGGATGTTGCCAACCCACGATAATATCATATATGGTAGGACGGCCATCCCCTAGAAGAGCCCATGCTAGAGCGTGCCCTCACTATTTTACCATGTATTTTCTTTAACAAGAGTTATAATAATAAATATGTTTTTAATATAGACTTTAGCTATATAATGCTACAATCTATAATATTATAAATTTAATAAGCCATGGTACTTGCAGTGATAATCTTGTGTATAGATATATATATTTATACCTGTGCTATCTTTCTGCAAATCCAGGAAACACCTCCACGGACTCAAATAAACATGCACAGCGCGACACGCGTAATCAACCGCAACAAACGCATCCGGCTTCCTGGTGGTCGACCCAGGCGATCCCATCAACCCTGCCAGAGCGGCCGCGCTGAGCAATCCCAACATCCAAAGGACAACGACCCCGCTCGCAGCGAGAGCAAGCGTCGGCGACCACTTGACGTAGTATTCCTTGAATACTGCCCAGCGCTGTGCCAGCCGCTTCGTCTCCGAACAGGGTATGCTGAGGGCGCCGAGGAGCAGGTAGATACCGCAGGCCCATGTGCAGAGCATCCAGAGGCCAATGTGTGCCCATGAGCCTCTCTCGCCGGTCATATCGAGGTGGTGTCCCGCAGCGTTTCGCGCAGAGCTCCGTTGCAGTGCAGCTTGTTGTTCCGGGCGCGCTGGGGATTTAGTCTGCGAGGCAGGTGGAGCTTGGGTAGATCTAGTTTTTGGTCATGCCTGGGGACCCGATTGCTATCAGATAGGTTGTTGCTACTGACTGCGCAAAAGCGAAGACTCCTATAATCTAAGGCAAGGCCTTCTGCAGGTTCTTGTTTGCACGCCGGGAGAGAATGCATGAGAATGGGTGAATCTGGACGAGGTAGGAGTATTTACATGGTACGATCTAGCCCGTGGCCGAGAGCGTCGGGTGTGGCGCGGGGTGGGCGAGAAAGAACGAGATACACCACCAGGCCATGGGCCCGCAGACATCATAGAACAAGGGTATTCAGTCTACGATTGAGACGTCGCGGAAGCCTCAACAGCTATCGGGGGCGGGGGGAGCGGTCACGGCTGTGGAATAGCGGGCAGGACGACTTGAAAGCCCACAGCACGCCGAGCGTCGTGGTAGCGAAATACCAACTAGCTCCCCAAGCCGTTCAATCCCATCGTGCTATCATTCGCAGTCGATGGTATGGCCTTGAAGCCGTTAAAGCAGCTTGTGACCTCGCACTAGTCGTATGTTCCGTTAATTATCGACCATTGAATATACCTATTGATTGCTGGTTAGCTATCACGGCTCATGTTTCGGATCGCGCTGCAAGTTGTAGGGTCGGGGGCAACGGCTGCGCATTCTCGGAACCGTGCATTCTTGTAGAGCGGAAAGTCATCATCAATGGGTGTGTTATCTTTGACAAATATCCAGATGACAATCCCGATGATGGCAAGAGCGTAGATGACCGCCACAGCGAGGGAAACCCACGCTACGATGATCGTCGTCCTTTCCACCCACCGTAAATCCAGCTGCCTCGGCCATTTTGCTCTGTTGCATTCGAACTCCTTGTCTTGACCTTGTGAGGTTTACAAAGCCCGAAAGCATGAAGATTATCACGTACCGCGCCCGTCCTCGTAGTCGAGATGCTGATAGTCGTAGGTAGCGGGCGATCGCATTTTGCTGTCGGTGAGGCGAAGAAGACAACAGGTAATTTTTACTGTGTGCCTTAGTCTTTTAATAGCCCAAGGGTTCTTTTCGCGCTCGGCCAGGACACTTGTTTCCCAAGCCTTTCGCGTGCCTTGAGACTGGGGTCACTGTTGCAGCTGCGTCCAGTAGTATCACGCCGCAGGAAAGGTGTGTTTCACAACGGTCATACCGTCGGCAGCTGGTTCGTTCCTCGAACAAGTCTAGCCGCTCGGCTTGTTCAGCACGAGCTTCGTTCTTTGACTGATACATATTGCCTTTTTTCTGGTTGGGCGTCAACTAGCAAACTGCCTTCATGCTGGGCATCGGCAGTCCTTTTCTCTAATCCACGGGGGAAGATAAACGAGAACAGATGCTAGGCCAGATCTTACACGACGAAAGTTCTGGTTTATTTTGAGTAAGGGGCGGTAGCTAATTTATAAGACTAAATTCTCGAGGTACAAGGGGAGACCCATCGTGAGGGGGTAACGGCTGTACAAACCTCAAGAATTGGACGCTTGATAGAATGGATCGTAAGTTAGTCGTCATAAATTATGTTAACGCTCTCCAGGGCCAACTGGGATATGTGTCTTAGGAAGTCACTGAACAGGTAATTCCGGAGAACGCAAGTCGGCATCTGTACTCGCCGTGAGCCAAGTAACTTATTGGGAATAGTATAGGAATGGGCAATCTTCCAATTAAACGAGTGAGTGACATAAACATGATTAGCCAATGCCAGCTTCAAGGCGAGCGTGGAATTCTTCTCCGCTGGATGTGGTAAGCGGGACAATATGGAAGCTTGGTCCAGGCTAATGGGATCCGAACGATATCATCTTACTCCGGTTTGGAAATCCTCGCCGAAAGAGGGCCAGAAAGAGCTTCATTTTGGACATAGAGAAGGTTTTAAAATTAGATTTCTTTGTTCGATGTGGTCTTTGTGGAGGGATAGTTGGCCATGATACTATTTCAAATCTAGCACTTAAGACACCTCACGGGGTGAGATGGATGTTTATATTCATGATAAACAACGGTCCTGTCGCGAATTGTCCGCAATGTTCATGAGAGACACATCCCACCAGCAGAATGGCTTTTACAGCGGTGATTTGGCTCTGTTATGGGGTCGGAGTGCTAACTATGAAGGGGGAGAGAAAAAGGGAGAGAAGACCCGCAGGTATTGGGACCTTTTATGTCGAGGAGCAGCATTTCTACCTCTGTGTAACGAGAGTCAATGTTCTAGGATCAGAATAGCGAAAAAGTACATCAATGTGTAGTCTACAAAAATAGTGTTGATCATCTCGTCGGGGCCCTGCCAATGAAGCGGAGTTTGAGTCTGTGCGAAGACTGAATTTCTTGGCCTGGAATGTGCGCACAAACAAGCACTCATCGATCCAATAATCAATCTTTTCCAAATTTGGGCTCTATAGTGCGGGATTAATTTTACAAGGCATTGTGATGCTGATACTGAGCTTTATGCCTGAGTTCTGGAGACAGGTTAGCCTCTCTAATTTTCATACTTAGCAAATGAGATATGAGAGTGTGGGGAGAAACTTGTTTCTAATGGTTCTGTATGCTTATAATTTTTTTGAGAGCGAGAGAGAGATATATATATATATTAGATTGTATGGTACCAGCATCACAAAGCGGCGATTCGAGGTTATATTTAAATAATGTCAGCAAACCTCTGTTCGATCAACTAGGAGCAAGTAGACTGACACATATTAAATGACAATCTTTTTATCAATAGACCCTATCGACCGGGCAGGTAGTTCGGTTCATGCTAAGTGGCCGCTCTACGTTCAAAGAATACTCTTGGGCAATGCAACGAATATCTTTATCTTTGTTACAATTAACGATGGCTTTCTTATTCTTGCCGGAATTATCCCTCACCAAGTTTGAGTTGCGGGTGTTGTTCTGGGTCGTACCTTGTTGAGACGAAATGCTGGGCCACCTCGGCAGTTCGGGTATTAATTCGAAAATGGTCCTTTTTTTCCGCCTACGGTGGATTGAAACAAGGAGAACCCATTGACCTATTATCATTAATATCGAGCACTAAAATGCTTGACGGCATGTCAGATAGTCCTAGTACATACCGCGGATAGTTCTGTTTATTGTTTAGCGCCAGCCGAGGAATGGGCAAGTCTTAGCATAAACAAACAAACAAAAACCCCTCAAAGAGATATAGAGTCCAGGAGTCCAAGGAACGAGCTTCGATGCAAGCTTCGACAACTCTGGCGCAATAACTCCCGGCATGGCATCGCTTTCTGGTAACTCACTCTGGGACTCCCCAGGCAATGGAGGGTTGTGGCAAGAGCCTCCCAAGGTGTCCGTCGATGATGGAATGTACCATCCTTACACCACTGCCCCGCCCGCTGTTGTAAATCCCACTGCTGTGGACAAAGGATCATTATATGCAGCACCGCCAGTGGCTGCGAATGGCGCAAATGCAGCACCCGTGCAGCCAGATGCCGGTGTCCGATACGATACACTTGGACATCCTCTCCAGCAGATGCAGCCGGCCATACCCTCTGCGACTGTCACAGTCTCCATCACCACATCAGTCGTCACCTCAACGGTGACATGGTCGGCGGATTCTTCCTCTTGGACGACATTGCCGCGTAGCTCCGACACATCTATAGCCTCAGCGAGTTTATCCGACACCGCGTCGTCATTGGCTGTTAGTCCCACACCAACCAGCACTGTTACACCCACCACCTCCCCATCACCGGCCGCAGGCACACCTGCACATCTGACGGACGCCTCCAAAGCTGGAATCGCACTCAGCGTCTTGAGTATAGCCATGATCCTGGCGGGGCTGATATTCTGGCGCTTAGAGCGAAGGAGGAAAGCAGACCAGAGAAACATCGGCGCCGGTGATGGAAACGATGATTCCACCTTACCAGCAGAAAAGCCATCTCCAAACCCAGTGTATAGCCTGGCCTCCAGCTTGTACACTCGCACAAGAAGCACCTTGACCCTGGCCAGTGTGGCCGAGAAGCGGTTCCACAAGCCATCGAACAATTCCCCCACCCTATCGTCCCTTCGCGACATCCATCGTCCTGACGACGACGCGCTTGGTGAAGAAGAACATGAAGAAGATGCCGGCACGGTCCAACACTACTACCACGTGAAAAAGAGCCAGATGCTACAGGACAAAGTACTCGGTCTGGTCCAGCATTGGCTCTCTGCGTCTAATGCCATCGCTCAGCGCAACATGGCGAAGATCAAATCGCTTCGCGCGCCACGCCTAACACCCGCGCAGCGGAGGAGCCGCCAGCCATACGAGTATGGGTTCTGCGAGAACTTTCTGCACATCCCCCCGCCAGAGCCGACGCGGCCACAGAAGATCCTGACTAGGGTTATCACCAGCACTTCGTCGATTATGCAGGTCGCTACGGAGAAGTTCAAGGTGGTGGTGCACCAGACTGAGACCCTAACCCACTCTCAGCCTGAGTCGCAGCTGGAGTCGCAGCCTCAGTTGCCTCGCAAGAGCACCACGGTCACAACTTTGTGTGAAGAGGACGTCTGTGCAAGTGCCCCTGAGAACAATGATCCTTACGAGGGGATTTGCGACAGGCATCGCCAGCAGTACGCGGGACAGCTCGGACTTCAGGAAGAACCGAACAATGTCAAGGACGGGGCAGTTACGATCCAGAGCGTAATGTCCGGCGTTCCCATGGTGCAAGCCTCTGCAGAAAACAAGACCAGCAATGACCACGCAGTTGTCGGACGCATTTCAGAGGAGGAGGAGGAAGGACCCGAGCTCGCTGCACAGCAACAGCAACAGCAACAGAAACAGAAACAACAAGAGCAACAGCAACACCAAGAGCAACAAGAAGAACAACAGAAACAGCAATCACTCCCTCCATCACCTCCACTCTCACCGTCGCCAGTATCACCCGTGTCACCAGTATCAAGATCGTCATCAGCCTCATCGACACCACCATCTCCACCATCGCCACCATCGCCACCATCGCCACCATCGCCACCATCGCCACCAACACCACAAGCAAAAACACCACCACTTCCAGTTCCTCCCAAACCGGCGCAGTCGGCGTCACTGTGTCGTCTGGAAGTTCCGTCCGTAATCACGCGGACCATGCAGGTCTACCGCGTGGACTTTACCTTCTCCTCACGCAGCACGGGGCATCTGGAGGTGTCCGAGGGCCAGACGGTGCAGCTGGAGCAAAGTTTCGACGACGGATGGGTAAGATTTGAAAACCTTATAAAAGAAGAAAACCAGAAGACACGAAAGCTAATCATTATTATTCATGGACTAGGCGCTCTGCAAGGTGACCGAAACAGGCCGGCAAGGGCTCATCCCCCGCGCCTATCTCTCGACCTGGCCCATCCGATCGAATAATCATCGCCTGGAATCCACGAGTCGCAGTACGAGCAACAGCAGCACTAGAAGTGTGAGCGTCAATAACGTCCCAGCCGGCTTGAGCCGCTCACCCAGCAACGGTAGCACTAGCAATAAGACGCGCAGGAGTCCGAGCCTGCTGTCCTCGGCGTCGCCTGTCGACTGCATGGGACCTTCGCGCTTCTACCGTCGGCCGGACGCAGCCAAGTCTGTACAGGAGCTCAGAGGGTCCCCAAGTGGTATCGGGGGGGGAGCAAGAGGCCTGCCGCCTTCACCGACAGCGTCGGTTTTCTCACGCTCCTAGGCTGGGATATTCTTTTCCCTGATTTGAATTGGGGGTTTCTTGTATATGATTATTTTCTTTTCTTCACATTCTTTTAATCCATGATGATCATGATATTTATGTATATTCAATATCAAATCTTTCTTGGAATATCCAGGAGGAAGTGTATTTCCTTGGCCCACTGAACAAGGCAGTATCTATCGTGGTTTATTCACTCAATGAATGTTGATTTTAATATTTCTACGATCTGTGTCTTGGCCCATTTGTCAGTTACTAAATCGAACGGCCCCGCAGCTAAGGTAGCACCGAAGCTGATCCTAGATGTTGCAGGCGCTTTGTATGTTTTGTGCCTGGCATGTTAAAACGGGGAAACCAACAACCCCCACTCTCTCCGCTCGTGGAGCTCAGAGAAGACTTCGAGGCAAATTACTCATTATTCGAAAGTCGTTGTCAGATTGCCTAGGCAACTGCTGAGTTTTCCGGAATGTAGGTTGTTGCTAAGGCCAAAGGATTCCAACGGCGCAATACCGCAATGTGTGGTGGAATGTTGGGTGTACATAGGCGGTCGCAGGCCATCCCCAGCTACATGGGTTTATGCAGTAGTCCCACAACACTTGAATAAGTTGTGCTTCCTGAATAAAAGTCAGACAAATAGATAACCTCCTTTGCCGTTAAGACCTGGAAGTCACATCCCGCCCGCATTTTTATAACCGCACGACGAACATCGTCTTGAACACTGTCATACCGGGAACCTTGGAACGGAGTAAGTCGGTTCTACGAATCTCGGAACATCGTCTTCTTGGTCGTAGATTCCTGTTTGCATGCACCCATCGAACCTCGACATAATCTCCGGGTTAGAATGAGATGTGGCGAGAATCTTCACCGATCCTTTGTTATGACAAATCGTTTGATCTGGACGACATCATCTTGAACTGTATTCATCTTATTACTATGCGAAGTCCACCTACCATCCTACCGATACAGTCCCTGATACAGTATGTCATTGGCTGCAGGCTCAGCCTCGATAGCCCGAGGCTGAACATGTTCCACAAGTTATTTGGCGCAAGCAGTAGCAGTGGCAGCAGCGAATGTCTGCCATCAGCCATTCATGTGGGCATCAGCATGATGTCTATGGTACGCTGTTTGGTCGCCAAGAGTGAACAAGTTGCTGGATGGAGATGATGCGCTGGGGAAGATCAGAGCTTGCGCGGATGCATCGCACATGCGAAGCAGTAGCACCAGCATTACACGTGACTGTTAGGCAACCAACACAACCTCGTCTCAAAATGTTTGGTGGCGGAAGCCGCGAAAAGCTGCCAGGGTTTTGGCTCCTGACCTAAGCCACCTCTCGACGTTGCGCCTCACTGACGAGGCAAGCCGTTGGCATCAGGATGTCCGCAAAGGAGGGTTAAGCCCTTTGGACACCTAATGCGTTATTTCCTTCACCAGCTATTTTGGTGCCTCAGGCGGACTACACCATGGCATAAAAATCAATGCATTCAGCCATTATTGACTAAATAACTACGGTTTGGTCATACGAGCTACAAGACGAGACTTCTGGGCACGGGATCGAGTCTGTGCAATGCGAGAAAGATTTGCCAATTATTGTCGCGTTCAGGAGCCCAGATTTCCAATGGGCAAGATGTACCGACGCTCGACGAATACCCAATTGCTGACGGGCAGGGGCGGGGATGAATGAAACTAAGTAAGCTGCAGTCATCGTGTACTGTAACCACTCTGCTAGTTAGCAAACCAGTCATCACTCTCTCTATCCTGTCATCACATCGTTTGTGGCTGAAGCTTTATCCATTCAGCTTTTGTTTAATCGTGCCATCACTGCAGTGCAGCCGCAGCCTCGTAAATACTCTGCACTAATTGATCGAACAAGAGCCTCAAAACCGTGATCCAACAATCCGAGCGCAAGACAAACAAACTGAAGCAGATTTTTGAAAAGGTGGTTCCGCCCGAGGGTGCCTGGTGGGGGAAAAGGGCTGTCAAGGCTGGGAGGGAACGGTTCAAGGGGTCCCGCGTGAGGAGTTGATGAAGGGGAGACTTGAGGACCTCGTGCTGCTGGTGAACAATCATTTAATGAAGATGGAGTGCTACACGGAGACGGACAAGAAGCTGTGGAAGGCTATTGGCGAGGTGGCTGCCACCAAGCCATCGCTACCTGGGGGCAACGACGACGACAACGACAATCAGCACGATGGGGTCGCCATGAACAGTTACGGAACCGGCGGTATGTATAGAACGGGTGGTGGGCAATATCAACGACATCAACATGCCAATTACGCCGAAAATCAGAATACGGCAGATAGTATGAACTACTATGGTGAGCCTAGAAAACCATAGCTTGAGTAGGATGGAAAGCTGATGCTGTAGAGACCAGAAGCAGTATCATTATCCTGAAAGTTGACAACCTAAATTGAGTGAGTTTGCTTTTTGGAATTGGTTCTATCAGCAATTCATCTCGACCTAACAAGCTAGCCTCTGATCTAACAGCCATTATAGGCGATAATACCCTGCTCAATAAGTTAAGAAAGACCGAGCCTGAGTCGACCAGGAACGGAATCATCCAGGACAAGGGAGAGATAAGAGCATTACGCAGTGGGAGATGGACGCCTTTGAGGCCGTTCGTGAGGAGCAAAATGAACAACTGGGACCCTAAAAGCCATGTTCGGAAATGTCGTTTTTGCGCCAAATAACCGTCAAGTTGCGACCTTCTCACCAGGCAGCCCGATTAGAATGTGGGATCTGGCTGAGTTGAAACTTTTGTGTGCACTCCAGTGCCACACAGGTGGTATCAATAGCATCATTTTCTATGAAAACAGCAGGAAATTGGCAGTGACTACTTCTGGTGCTCTGTTAATCTGAGACATTGCCTCAAAACACTTGGAGACTCAGTTCGATTTGTCCAATCGACGGGCCCCTCAAATAGCGCTTTCAACTGATTGGACAAAGGTCGCCTGGGTCGCAACTCTGGAGAGTCAAGCGCAGTACGAGCAAGTTATTGTTCAATGCTAGCAGTGTGAGTACCAGAAGAGTACTTCACTTTAGTAAACCAATCTCGGGAGCTGTAATGGATCTTGCACTTTCCCCCCAAGCCTTATCACTTGGCAACAAAATGTAGTGATGCTTGTTTGGATCTCTGGCGCCTAGACAGGCAGCGGATCACACTTCCGATTGAGTTCAACACTTCTGCAATCCAAGCCATATTCAGTTTAGAGCCCACACTCGAAGGGGGTTTTAACTTAGATTTTTGGGTTGATATACCGAGACCGAGAGGCAGAACAGCGAAGACCACGCGGACGCAATTGCCAATTTCCGCCGCCTCTATGACTCCGATGTACCCTTTTTCACCAAAGACCGCTTCCGACAAGCCTATGAGAGTCTGCAAGCAAACAATCACCTAGGGCAGACTATGACTGTGAGACGACTAGAAGGGAAACTTCGCAGTTTCAAGATCGGAAGCCCGAGCAGGTTTCGCCTACGAGACAACGGCCCGGGATTGATGTTTGTTTGATATTCTCCTTGGGTTTGGCCTGCTTGCGTTATTATTTCGAATCGACTCACGACATAGCTATGCGCAAGTTTCTATAATTGATTATTGCCTTGAACTAAACGTCCGTTGATCTACTACGTCTGGATTCAAAGCCTCCTGGATCTGAGTTGCATCCGAGCAAAGTCACCGTATAGTGATATTTGATTTGGGCATCCCCTGGAGCGCCGTGACACTCGCTGGACGCCCTACCTATGAGGAAGCGCATGCAAGCCTGGAGAAGGCAATTGACAGCTGGAGATCCAGCGACGCGTGGGCGCAACTAAGATCGATGCTTGAACGATTTAAACTCGGTGCGGTGAACAAGCTCGTTGCGTTTGCCTTAGGCTATATACAACTTTTCTCGCATAAGGAGGCGCGTTCTAATCGCTCGGCTTTCCAACATACGTTCCTCGCCATGTTTCGCGATTGCCTCGTCGGCTGTAGAACGAATCGAACCTGTAGCGAGGGCAAGTGCTACGATCAATATCCTTCCTATACAGCGCACGATATGACCGTCCTGGAATGCGGGGGTGTTACCATATTGCCCGACCCGGATGGATGTATGGAGTTTGCTGAGGAAACTATTGTTATCTTGATTAGCCTCAATGTTCTAAGGCCGGCAGATAGTGAGTGACATATCTCGACCGGCGCTAATGATGTGAGGCTCGATTACACACGATGGATTCGAAGGAAGACCAATGTAGGTCCACCAGTCTAAGCTGAGCTCGTGGGTTGGGGAACATATATGGAAACTTACGCATCATAGGACCGACCCAGACTCACCACGGCTTCAGAACTGGGTTGCGGAGCAATAGGACACTTGTCGGTTCCCGGGCGAGCCAAGTCTATTTGGACATCTCTCTATTCGCGTTTGTCATAACAAGGCGGGATGCTTGAATGGCTAAAGGAACGAGATAAAAGGTGATTTGAAAAACCCGGAATGTGGTCATCCAGCCACAGCAGACGATGGATATAGCTACTACCGGCCATACGATGAACGCGTATTTTCTTATCACTGCTCAAACCTCTAAAGATTAACATAGTAACAGCTTGATGTCTCCGGCTGTAGGTATAGGAATTAGAAACGCTTCAGCTGAATTAGTCTGTTGATCTCGATCCATGTACCAGCCCACAGCGTGTGCATGAAAAGCCGAGATTAGTCAACAACGATGGGGTTCTGATTCATTTTTGGGTCGGGAACGGTCTTCATGCAAAAAATAAGAAGTTCCCGAATCACCACAACACGATATTCCAGATATGATGGGTTGGGAGTGGCCGGACATCAATTCCACCGAAGAACCGCCCATGAGGTTGCACTTGAATGGCAACTCCCCGCTCCGCCATCAGATAACCCGAGTTCGAGCAGCAGGAACCAAAATGCGTTCCCATGCCATGCATGACTTGTTGCCGGCAGGATCCCGGACAGCATAATACTAACAACGGTTTAGAGGGTGGACTCGCAAATGCGACTACTGTGGTTACGGAAATTATGTGCCTTCAAGGCGATTAGAGACGCCACTGTCGACTTCTGACCGGCTTAGAATGTGCTTTTTCTTCATGTTATATTCTTGGGGCGCCTAAACCCATGTCTTGACAAAAGTGATCCTAGAAATGATAGTGTTAACTAGTGGTCAGCCTATGAGATGTGTTGTGAATGTGCAATCAAGTGATTGGACTGCCACCAAGTGGATGACTCATTAAGTCTATCACATGGGGTTACAGGCTCAAGTTGCAGTGGAGCATTGATCCACAGCCTGCCGCCCGGTTCCGCAGTTCTAAATGGGACAAGCAATAGTTAGCCCATCAAAAACTTAGGGGTGTGGAACTTTATTTCTAAGACAGGGAACCACATTGTTGTTGTTTTAGGGTCTATTTCATTTTCACTCAAATATATGGACGCGTAGCCCGCAGCTATAGCTCTGACATCACCATTCAACAGTGGCACAACATGGTGGTGCACCTAATGACCAAGCAGTAATGATACAAGGGTCGCAGTGGTACTGCTAGTAGGATGCTAATATAAGACACTGCGTCTTTTCGCGCCCAGATATCCTGGACTGTATATCCTATTCCAAGCCGCCATCTTAAACAAACAAGGCCCCATTACCAAGTTCCCTCAACGATGGGAGAAAATACCCCCACGCCAGATGACGGGCTGAGGCCCAATGCCCTTCCTCTGAACTCTATCAACACCGGTGTTTTCGTTAATGAACTGACGAACCTCTCACTGCTGCCAGATACTCTCCAATTAGACAACCGGTCGGAGAAAACTGCCTACCAGAAGAATCCGGAGAACCTGGCTTGGAAGTTCACCAGCGGAGTTCCTGCACCAGATACCTCCCAGGAAATAACATATCGAGGCACTCAGCTGGCGCTTATGAAGACCTATGACATTGTTGAGCAGCGGTATTACTATGTTAGATTTCATACTATTTTCTTCCCATTTTTCTTCTGTTTCCCACTATCGGTCTGGTAGAAGCTATGTAGCTAATCATTGTCCAACAGTTTCCACGCCTTTATGGAGGTAGCAGACTTTGACTCGGCCCTTCCACTTCCGCGCACCACAGAGGAGAAGCGGAAGCACTACCTATTCACAGACGGCACCGACGGCTACCCACCGCATCTGAACCTAGTTGGGAAAGATGACGAGGATGACCCCAACCAGCGCGCTGACCTTAATAAGAACAAGATCTTCGACAGAATGCGCCTCATCCAGGCCGCCGCACTCATGCGTGGCTTCATGTCAGAGTGGAAGCAATATCTGGCCCGAAAAGCATCAGACTTAGTTCTGGGCCCGATGGGTACCCCGGATGCAGGCCAAACGCTGGCGGAAGTGGAAGCCTATAACAGAGGGCGCCGGGGAGGCAATTGGGGATGGAAGGATATTTTTGACCAGCCTAATGTTGGAGATTTGGATGACTGGTTTAGTGATGCCTGTTTTACGCAGCAGCAATTTACCGGTGTCAACCCAACAACGATTCAACAGGCAACGCAAACATGGGTTGATCATTTCATATCGGCGGCGAAAGCATCAGAGGGCTCGATAATCACCGATGCCCTGCAGTATCTGGTGACCAGCTGCCGAGAATCTCTGTATATGCAGGATTATAGCTACTTCCGTGATGCTGCTGATGTGAAGCCGAGAGATCGGATTATACAAGCTTACTGGGAAGAAAAAGATGGCCGTACTAAGCACTATCGCTACAGCTGTGCCTCAGTGTGTCTTTTCTACCTTGATAATACTGGCCAGCTATTTCCCTTGGCTATTCTTATTGACTGGCGAGTAAGCGCGGAGCTCTCTGTCACAATTTTTAACCGGACCCTGTTGAAGTCGAGAGACTTCAAGTCAGGAATTGACAAGCGGGACCGAATCCAGCAGCTTGAGGAGGAAAGGAACGACTGGCCTTGGAGATACGGTGAGAACTCTTTGACGTCTAGTTCCTGTCTTTCGCCACTCTAATTACTGGGTTTCATGCAGCCAAAACCTGCGTCCAATGCAGCGACTGGTTTCGGCATGAAGTCTCAGTGCACCTGACCGACACCCACTTTGTCGAAGAGGCCATCATTGTTGCTTCCCATCGCTATCTTCCACAGACCCACCCAGTAATGCAGATGCTTATCCCTCACTGGCAGAAAACACTGGCTCTGAACGCGGCTGCGCGATCGACTCTTGTTCCACACGTCGTTCTTGATCTGGTTGGGTTTCAAGAAAAGGAGACGCAGAACTTCATGCAGGACGCATACATGAAATTCGGCTTCGAAAAAAAGTATGTCCCGACTGATCTCAAGGAACGCGGATTCCCTCCAGACCAGCTTGGCGATCCGAAATTCCATAACTATGCTTATGCCAAGTGCATCAACAGCATGTGGGGAAAGATTAGAGCATTTGTGCAACACACGCTTGCGGCTGACTACCCAGGACCCAACGCCAATGCCAAAGTTAAGGGAGATACAGAGCTTCAGGATTGGGTTCGGGAGCTGGGCCAGAAGGGGGAGGGCAAGCTCATTTTTCCAAGCATCGAAACCTTCGACCAGCTCGTTGACGCCGTGACAATGTGTATTCACATTGCTTCGCCCCAGCATACAGCCGTCAACTATCTCCAGAGATACTACATGTCCTTTGTCGTTAACAAGCCACCGTGTCTGTTCGCGCCGCCTCCAACCTCTCTGCAAGAACTGCTGGGATACAGTGAAAAGGACCTGGTTAACGCGCTCCCGATGAACCATTCCGCCGAGTGGCTCCTTGCCTCGCATATCCCTTACTTGCTTAACAAGAAACCGGCGCCTGAAGAAAGCTTGAAGAATTATGCGCATTCGAAGGCTAGCCTATATGTTACAAAGGAACCCACCGCACAAAATACTGCGATCGCAAAGGCAGCAACTACCTTCTTCAATGAACTTGAAAGAAGCGCGGAAGAATTCAAGGAATTCGGACAGCAGGTAGATAACTGGGCCGTTCTTCCATATGAGGTGCTGTATCCCGACTGGAATGCAGTGTCTATCTTGATATAGGTTATTACGATATGTCTCGGATGGATCAAAGCATACAAAACATTTCAGTTAGACGCGTTCATAGGGTAGATATTGACGCAACTAGTAAAGCAGTCTAGGTTTGTAGCCTTTTATCAACCAATTTACAGAAATTCCTCCAAGGGAGTTAGCCCAGCATCATCCTCCGCATGGCGCAGTAAGTCTTCAATTTTGAGGCCCGAGTCTGTCTCGGCCTCTGGATCGGCGCCGCGATCGACCAACAGCCTCATGGTTGCTTCGTACCCATTCCACGCCGCCCGATGGGCAGCTGTCCACCCCTCGTTATCCCGCGCTTTCAGCGATGCGCCCTTGTCCAACAGGAGCCCAACAACATCGAGCTTCCCCTGCCTAGCGGCAATGATAATCGGGGTCTGCCCCTGTTCATCCTGAGCCTCGAGTATTCCATCCCCTCCTCGATCGAGAAGGTATTGCACGCAGCCAGTAAACCCTGAACCCGCAGCAAGGTGGGTGGGCATGGCCCCTCCTGGAGCTGTGCGGCCAAGGATGTCGGCCCCATGAGATAACAGCAGCTCGATCATATCGACACGGCCATGGCGGGCGGCAATGTGTGGCGGTGTTGTTTCCCGAATAGATATGTCGCCGCCGTAGTGCACGTTAGCACCGTACTGCAGGAGGAGCTTTGCAGCCTCAGCACGCCCCGCGCCGCAGGCGAGTGCGACCATGCTACTGTCTAGTGCATCTTCCACGTCCATGCCGTTGCCTGCTCGGCGCGTGAGATCGCGTATGGTCATGTAGCTGGGAGCCACGGCATTCGGGTCGGCGCCAGCCGTTGGTATCCGCGTCAAAAGAGGGATCTTGCCTCCAATAGCGGCGAACGTGTACACGACATGGGCACTCGACATGGATGGGGTGTCATGATAGGCCCTACTGAATACGGGCTCGACGCCAGAATCTAGAAGCATGAGACAGATGGCTTCCGACGATGGCCCGCCGTCTCGTGCAGCTTCAAAAAGGGCTTCATCTCCCCTTAGTTCCTTGGGCAAAGAATCGTTATCGGGCTCACCCAGCGGCTCGTCTAGGGGTGCGCCAAGCGCCAGTATATAGTTCACCACCTCCTGTTGGCCGTATGCTGCTGCAAGGCACAGCGGATCACCGTACTGACCAGAGGAGCCTCGGCCGAAGACAGGTGCTCCTGCCGCGACTAGGGCTTTGAGCACGTCAAGACAGCCAGACTTCGCAGTGTTCCCTACGGCGTCCGGGTCGGCAGCAGGTACCCCAGCCCCCAAGAGGATATTAACTACAATAGTATGACCGGCTTCAGCGGCTTTTTGAAGAGGCAGTGACCCTGCCGAACTCGAGGCAGGCACTACCTTCGGGTCTACGCCCCACTCCATGAGCAGTCGGAGGGCCTTTTCATAACCGCCCTGCTATCAATCACGATGGGATCGTCTCGAGGGGCTCTAACAAGGTTGACTGGCGCTCCCCTCCGCCACAGCCATCGCATGGTGGCTAGTTGCTCCTCACTGTCACCAATGGCTTTCTGCAGCGCCCGATCTACAACGTCCATCCGAGCATCGGGTTCCTTGATGACGTTATAGAAGATGGGGAGTGCTTCAAGGAAGGAGAATCGTGCGGCCTCGGCAAGATCCCACGCATACAGTCTATCGAAGTTGTGGTCTGAAGATTCTGCGGTCGAGATCAAGATCAGGATCTCCCGCAGATCTCTCTCTGCACGTAGACTGCTTATGGCCATGGCAATCATAATGTCTCTGGCATCTGGTGACCACGTTGTATCGTAGTTAAACCTCATGTGTAACTTGAGGTGCCAAGCAATATCGTTAACTGCGGTGTCCAGGCGCGAGAAGTCCGTCGCTTTGTACATTCCTGCCTGGGAGATGGTCCGGCTTGCCTCACGAGGATAGGAATCGTCACTTGTGTATGAAGCAAGCCTGATCGAGGCCTGTCTTGGGATCCGACCTGGACAAAATATCGTCTTCGAGGTCATCGTGGAGATAGGACATTCCATCATCTGCTGTGCTCCCTGCCTTAGCGCCATGCCCAATCTTTTGGTGAGCCCTTGGGTTTTCATCCTTCTTCAGACTCCAGCTTTCCAACGCCACGACTACAAGACTTGAGTCGGAATCCAAAGATCCAGGCACACCATGCAAGGCCGTACTTGTTCGTATCACATTAATGGCGGTGATCTCTGTCTCTGTGTTGGAAAGAACAACGCCACTCACCACCTTCTCACCGAGGGCACCTTGCACATTGACAAGAGACGCACTCATAGTTGCATTAGCAAGACTGGCTGTTTGACTCACTGTCTGACCGGCAGATATATTTGATCTCTCCTGTCTCATAGGGTGCTCCAGAGGATGCCAAGCAGGTAGACCCTTTATTGATGGGAACACAATGTTCATCGCAGGATCAGGAAATTCCTCGCGCATTGGTGGCTAGTGAGCCGCTGTTCTCTGCTGCTACTGCTTCATGGTTTCACTTTGACGTTTGTTATCATTATTTGGGATCGCAGTCCGTCCTTTCTTGTACGTGACTGCTGATTGTCGCATTCGTGGGCTTCGATTGGCATCAGCCTGCACATTATGTGTCTACAACATCATAGTATTGGGCTTTTGGACATCCTTCGTGTGGGGTATTTTCATCATTGTTTCGCCCTCACTGTCTGTTATGGAGGGACCAGCCGTTCGTTTTTACGCGTCGTCGACTTCATACCTAGGCAGGGAAGCTGAGTGTGTGACTTGGGCGCGCGCAGCGGAGGGATCCGACCTCACCGTTCCAAGGGCGTGCCCCAACGAGTTACTTACTTTTGGATTTAGCAAAAAGAGTATTAAAATGGACAGGCCGAGGATAGACAACGACTTCACAACAAATGCCCAGACGGGGGCCGGATATTGGTGGAAAAGAACGAGCTCGCCACGCTCAATGGCGCGAAGGCGAAACCCGGGTAAGATAAACGTTGAAGATCCCTGGCTTCAGTCATAGGTGTCCGTGCTTCTGCGAGGGATATCTTGCTGACCATCCGTTCGATAAAAGCGTCGTAGGACAGCTGGAGTCGCTCCACATCGGCAGACATTTGCTCGAAGCCTTGGATCACTGCATCCAAGCCGGACGTGTTCACATCCAACCGTAACTTCTTCTCCTTGCTCTCAGGAATGATCTACACAAGGCTCTGTAACAAGCGCTGCATGTACTGGAGATGCGTTCCCAATTCAATGGCCTCTCTTCGTACGTATTCCCTGCTTTGTACGTCTCCATATACGGCTGAGGTATTTGCATACGGTTGATAAAGTATTTCCCACTTGCGGCGATAGAGTTCCAGATGGCTGGCAAATGCGCTGCAGAGGCCTGCACTATAGTCCCAATCTAGGCTGAGAGGATTATCTAGGGCGATCTGTCGCCCGCGTTCGTCTTTAGATCGGAGTATCGCCTCAAATCGTCTGAGCGGTGTCACTAGGCCCGAGGGCTGGAGTACTTGGTCAACAGCGGATGCAAACTTATTAAAGTCGATACCGAGGCAGCTATCTTCATTCGCCAACAAAATCACTATATTTGGCCGCTCACGGATTCGAGGGTTAAGGATTATATGACATTAGTAACATGCAAAGCGAGCACTACTTGCCTGTGTGGTGGATACGCGGCTTGCGCATCCAGGTCACATTTTCGGACTGGAGCGCTGCTGTGATATAGTTACCCTGGTCCACTCTCAGGGTGAGGTTGAGGCACCTTCCTTGACCTTCCATAGCCTGCTGTAGCGGTTGCGATCGTGTCCTATAGACAAGATGCTCGCGCTAGTCAAGGTGCCGAAGTAGCACCCCTGGGTCTAATCCGGTCGCAGCAGCAACATGAGTCAGGATATCCGGTTGCGGTAGGCAGGAGACATGGCCTCTAAGCGGATGCGAGCCTACCAGGCCCGCAGTGCGTGCTCTGGTCAGAACAGGTGCGTGGTCATCAGGCGAGATAGGAGGTTGTGCGGATAAGGTAAATTCGTTCTTTCAAGTTTTGGCACTGATCAGTTTACAAGGAAGATGAACAAAAGTAAAGAAGCTCATGTACGTACCTGTGTTAAGGTTCCCTCATCAACCCCGCTCACGCCGACAACAAGAATCAGCCTTACCAAGACTGACGCTGGTCAATTGGCGAGAGTGCTCTTGAGATCATCAGGATATAAGATGATTGGCGGGGTTGCCTTGTTGTCCACGAAGTCAGCGACGGTGGTACTTGTTCGTCCATGGCCGAGGGGACGAATTCTTTCGGCGAGGAGCTGGCGGTCCTGCCACAGGTAGCTGAGCGGCCACTGGTAACGAGGATTAGTCCGAGTAGACAGTTTAAGACCTTCGAGGAAACTTTGAGCTTTGCTTTGAGACATCCCGACCGTTCTAGGCATCCATCTGATATTTATCCTATTCCTGACGTGTTCTTTCGTTCCTCGGGGATCGCGGCTGTGAAACATTTTAGGGGAGGTAAAGCCTTAAACCTCTCGCTCCAGCTGGACCGAAGGCAGTGGGGTGGCTGGCTGGGTCTAGATTAAGTGTCATTCAAAACGTGCATTTTAGTCGAACCTATGATCATGATGATTGGACATTAGAGGGGCACCAGTCAAAGTTGGGCATCGCTGGATGTGCGCGGCCAGAAGCAGATACCCCACATGTGTATGTGACATAAATTCAGTCGAGTGTGGCGTCCGTTTGGTTTTAGACAGGTCCTGGGATCCTCTTGATAGTACCAGAACTAAGTGGTTGTTGGAATATCCCTCGTTTCAAAATTCAGGATCGTGAGGATATGGAACCCCCTGGGAGACAAGTACCATGACATATCTAGAAATAATCGCAGATGGGAAGGTTGAAGTTGCCTCGAATGGGAGGTTGGAAAGGACAACGACTTGGATAGATTCTCGCCCTGGCTAGACCATTAATTTACCAGTGCAAATGTGCACAAAAATACTCCAGCTTGCAGGTGTTAAGAAGCGGCTCCTCTCGCAGCAAACCGCTTTGTCAAATACACATCATCAAGAGAGGTTTCTACTTCTGTAGACCAACTCATGCACACTACATGCAGCCGATGCTCACATAGGTACCCCTTGCAGGGTCCTTTACAGAGAAACCGCCCAATATGAGCGTAGGATATCCCTTTGATATATTGCTTCTGGCATAACGGTGCCGACAGTCGGCAAGGTTCTTATTCGGCCATATTATTAGAGGCACCACCAGAAGCCTGCACGGGCCAACGCATAGATGCCAGTAGTACCATTTTGTGCCGATGATCTAACACTACCTTCAAATATAATCATTTCATATCAGATCTCGTGACAATACGAACGGGACCATGTCACTATCCAGGAGGAACCTATTCCCGATAAGCACCTCGACCGTGCATCTTCTTAGCAATCAACGACCTCCGGCTTCCACTGGGAGATTCAATGAATACCTGAGCATGGTAGTCGTACTCATTTGACTGACTCTCATCAAGGGAGTGCAATTCGACCTGTTCTGCACCCTCTTGCCCTCCGCTATGCCTGGCGCCGCTGACTCGTTGAAAAACAGACCTCAAGGTGGTCAATGGTCTGATTGGGTTTTCTCTCCCGCCATGGCGATGAACTTCCATTTCGGACATCGTATCCTTGTTGCTGGCGTGGGGAGAAGAGAACCGCTGGCTCAGATACACGAACGCCGACCGCGTTCTCTCCGTCCAGGTCTTTAACAACACGAAGAAAACCGGCACGCAGGCGCAAAATATTCCAAGGTTGAGCTCTGCGACGCTATAAGGAATAATAGGTCAGAGAAACCAAGACAGGTGGACCGCCTCCGAGCAAAATTATAATTTGGGAGCGCGCGTAGGGGTTGCTTGCCACAATGCGAGGAACCTAACTGAGTTCCACCAGTTGTCTTGGTACCGAGACACAAGAGCGTCGTAGCGAAATACTGTACCTGCTATCGAGCAGCCGAGCGACCTAGGTGGTAATACGGTATCTCAGTTATAACCCTTGGTAAAGGGGGATACCCAATGGGATACGGTTGGGGGTGCAATACACAAAACCAATGAAGAAAACGCATGCAACGCCCAGCCTCCTTGACTTTGACATGTGCATCCGAGAGATAATAACCGCTGGGATTACGATGACATAGAAGTCTGAGACAACACTAAAGACACCTTGGACCATGGGGATGATTCCGGACGCGGTGTACATGCGGCGTAAGTGTCCAGGCGACCCCCAGCCCCCATCGCCTCGATGGGGTACCATCCATACTAGCATGGACACTGTGAGAGCCATGTACCCAAGAGAGACAGCAACTATACCACTCCAGGTGAATGCCCGGGCGCGTGGCGATATGGAGAGTGTGCGGAGGTAGAAGGCGAGAATCGACAGCTTGGTGAACATGGCGCTGACGTTGTAGAGGCAACCCGTTGTTACCGAGTACTATATACTTGGTTGTGGAATATTTAGGCCGAGAGGCTCGTCCTCCGACTCCTCGTCCCCGAGTCACGTATGTAAATGAGGTCTCTTACCTCGAAAAAGAACGGGATAATTGCGGAGATGGGGATATCCCATGCATGGCGTCCCCATACATCCCGAATGACTAGTTCGCATTGAGCAAAAACCAAGGTGCTCGAGAGAAGACAACGTACAAAGTGGAATAAGAGTACCACAGAATGAGGCAGAGCTGACCTGGTAGGCAAGATATTGGCGATTGGAAATAACGCTCTTTCGTGTATATTAGTCCGTGGGGGAAGAAATGCAATGCTCACAGCACCCAGGACCAAAAGATCTATAGCATCCAAAGTTAGTATTCAGATTCAGATAAATCAGTGGAGAATTTCGTGTGGGTCTACAATCGTCTACTCCGACTTGACGCTTTGCCAAGCGAACATAAGCTCGTAGTAAAAAGGCGATGACCATAATTGGTAGCGTCAGGTAGATTGAAAGCCGTCCTGCCCAAGACACAGACTCCGGGTTGACAAAATTAGTCACTTCCCCTGGGGGGGCCTCTATCACCGGGATTTGCGAGAGATCAACATTTGAAGCCATAAGAAGTGGACTATAGTTAAAATGAACGTGACAGTGCTGATAAAAAAAGAAGTTGAAGCAGAGGGATCGCGGCGGATCTCTGCGTATTAAGCCTCGCTATGTATTTCTGGAGATCCACGAGTCCATATTAAAATCTTCGAGCTTACTATTTTAGGACCCCAATGGCGATGCAGGAAAATGGAGGGTGAGAAAGTTTCCTGATTGGAACCCAAGTTGTGAGATGCTTACATGCGGGCTTGAACAACTGGCAGATAGGCAATGTTTTGTGGGCTTACGGATTTGTTTTTGTTAACTGAAGAATAGTGGGTGTCCAAACAAACTCAAATTAGAGTAGCTAGGGTACGGAAGCTAGGGTAAGCCAGTTGCTTGAGTTAGAGCTCTGAGGTGTTTAATTTCCTTGTGGATATGAAAGTTTAGTGCTGAGCTGATCCAGCACCCTGGCCGGCGCCGAGGGTAGCACGAAGCCAAAGGCTGGGCCGAGTTTTGTCCACTCAGCTAGCCACAAGCCTTCTTATCAAGCTGATATGGATGGCTGCGTGACTGCCTGCATTGATCACCATCACCCTTTCCCGATAGGGCGCACCAGACGAGTCTTGGCCAGCTGTCCAGCTTGACTGTCTGAGCGAGGCTTCCAGCCTGAGGAATTCAACTGAAAGCTGTGCCCTTTTGCTAGGGAAAAGATGGGGGAGATTAGTTCGCTAGCAAAGTCTTCGGATTCTATTTGGCGAGAAAGCATGACCTAATTCGGTGTACGTCAGGTTCATTTCAAGGCTCCTGAGATGATCCACATGTGTAAACTGGTGCTGCTCTCCACTAGCAATCCGACCACGAGGATAGGCTTGAAGGCGAGTATATATAGGATAAAGGTAGTAGTGTGTTGCTAGCTTTTATACTGACTCTGATAAAAATTCTTACATCACAGTAACGGCAGGCTGAGGTGAATTCATAACAGGCCTTGCAGTAATTAAGAGATATATTAGTAGTGCTGATTAATTAATCTATTTTCTGGTTTCTGTTCGCTTAGTTTCAGTTTTGTCATCTTGGTGTTGCCTTGAATCGTCTGTGATAAGAACGACAGTCTGTTGCTTATGGCAAGTTTCATGTAGTGTGGTTAGTCGGGTAGGGTTGGGCGTTCTGGAAATATATATTCTGGCCGCTTTCTTATGTATTCACCGAGCTACGGCACTGCTTCCTATCCATTCTAAAGGCCTTACGGCGCTGGCCGGAGTACTTTTGACTTGCTAAATCCGTATGCCAAACTCCAAAGTTCCTTTACAGACTAAATAGGCGCAACTAATATTTTCCTGGTGGCTTATGCACACTACTCCGTAGGGTGCGAGCGTTTATACTCTTCCCTTATTTCTGACCCTTAAGCCGAAGCCTGATCAGGTAAGTTTCTAGATCAGCTATAACATAATGTTCAAGCAAATATTTCTGGAGTATCTATGGAGAGAAAGCTGCGACGCCCCGTTGCCCAGCGTTCGAGTCACCTCCTTGCATGGAAACTGGACTCGGCCGCGGATGTGATTTGTCAATTCATGATCCGCCAGATGATTTGTTTAAGGAGATCCCTTCGGAAAATATATGTTCCTGGAGACCCGACCTAGGTGAACGTGACTCGCAAAAGCGGGGGCATAATCCCATCCCTTATGATTAATATACAGTCACTTCCTTTGCCTTTCCATCTACAATTCTGATCGAATTTTCTGTCTTAGACAACAAAAATTCTAATCATGGTTTGTACACCTGATATCCATAACAAGTGCTCTTCCACTTGCTGTGGTGGGCAACGCCAAGAGATCACAGCAAGGGATGAATGCATTTCCCAGACTCGCGACCAAGGTCAGGGGAGTCACTGCTCTACTCAGAATCCACAAGATGAGGACGCCAATGAACCTATTTGCTGCAAGGATAAGCCATCTCCATGTTGTGATGACTCTTGTGTTGATCGCATCGCCCTCCGCGAATGTGGAAAAGTACAGATTCCATCACCTAACAATGCATCTCCAAGTAAGTTAGCTATCTCTGACTGAAATCCCAATCACCTGCATTAACACCGAACCATAGATCTTCCGAGCTCCGGCTGCGGAAGTTCCGACGGCAAGCCATGCGACCAACACCGTCGTTCCGCGCGTGCCAAATACGCAGAGAGACTCGAAGCTCTGGGTTGTATCTGCCGGGCTTTGATAGCCCTTGGGCAAGAATCCTGCTGTGTAACTTCAGGCGTTCCTTCCATTCATACTCAGCGTCGCTCGGCGGAATCTTCCCGGAGTATTCTGCGTGCTTCTCTTGACTCTTGCTGCCAGGGGAGTAGTCCGGGGTCAGAGAAACGCAGTAGTGCAAGTCCGAAAGGAAAAGGAGAAGCATGCTCTAGCAGCTATCACAACGTTTTTAAGGCGCCTGTCGCTCCTAAGCAGTGCAGTGCTGCTAAAAAGGGGAATTTTGTTGTCTCCAGTAGCTGTTGCAGTACATCTGAGACGCCCGCAGCCGTTGATCAGCACGCTTTTGATACGAATGCTTGCAGTAAATCAAAGATTAACCCGTGTTTGACCATTGAACAAGGCTCGCCTTCTGGAAAAGAAACCTCTGGCCCGAGCGGCTGCCCAGCCGGTTGCTGCGATATGCCTAAACTGCCTTTCGGTACATTTCCTTCTGAGAGAAAACCGAGCGGACTCGAGCCTGATACGTCTTCAGACGGTTGTTGCAGTAAATCTTCGCCTCTAGCCTGTGTTGTCACCGAAGAAAAGTCCATTGACTCTATAGAGGTCATTCCGGGCCCTGCTGTCCCTGACCTCGAAAAGGGTATTATGGGCCAGGAGCATATCATCTTGAGCATATCTGGAATGACCTGCACAGGATGCGAAGCCAAGCTTAAGCGGACTCTGGGCGCCCTGCAATCAATCCAGAGTCTTAAAATCAGCTTGGTTCTGTCGCGAGCAGAGTTTGACCTTAATGTCGGTATTCAGTCACTTGATGAAGTGTTTAGGCACTTGGAAAAGACAACCGAGTTCAAGTATGAAAGGGTCACAGACCGAGGATCAAGCGTGGACATTGTCGTGCCTAATGCCTCTGAATTTATGAAGCAAGATTGGCCTTGCGGCGTAACTAAGATGGCTGTTATTGATTCGCGAACCGTGACCATTGCTTTTGATCCCACGAAAATTGGAGCAAGAAACCTGCTCGAGCAGGCCTGGGATAGACCGCTTGGTCTAGCTGCTCCTCGTCCTGATCCAGCACTCGCCGCTGGAAACAAACATGTGCGGCACATGGGATATATGACTATTCTGTCCATTGTTTTAACAGTACCCGTCCTGGTACTTGCCTGGGCTCCTCTTCCGGAGAGGCCAATTGCTTATGGCTCTGCGTCGTTGGCTCTGGCAACGATCGTCCAGGTCATCATTGGCGGCCCGTTCTATCCAAAGGCACTGAAAGCGTTGATCTTCTCCAAGATCATCGAGATGGACTTGCTCATTGCTTTAAGTACAACCGCTGCCTATATTTTTTCTGTGGTCTCCTTTGGATATCTTGCTGCGGGTCAGCCACTGGCGACTGGCGAATTCTTCGAGACGAGTACTCTGCTTGTCACCTTGATCATGGTTGGTCGGTTTGTTGCCGCACTCGCTCGCCAGAAAGCCGTTGAATCTGTTTCGCTCAGATCGCTGCAGACGCCCACTGCTATTCTCGTAAATGATTCTGGATTCAACGAGAAAGAAGTCGATGTCCGGCTCCTTCAGTATGGAGACATCTTCAAAGTCATCCCAGACTCTAAGATTCCAACCGATGGGACAGTTATCGGAGGATCATCTGAGGTCGACGAGTCGATGATTACTGGAGAGTCGATTCCAGTAGACAAGCTTCCTAGATCTGCCGTCATCGCAGGATCTGTCAATGGTTCCGGGACGTTGGTTGTAAAGCTGACACGGCTTCCTGCTGATAATACGATCTCCGTCATTGCAAACATGGTCGATCAAGCGAAACTTTCGAAGCCAAAGATACAAGATATCGCTGACCGAGTGTCGAGCTATTTCGTCCCTTTTGTGGTCATTCTAACCCTCATCACGTTTGCTATATGGATTGCCATAGGTATTGCGGTGCGACACCAGTCTGGATCTCAAGCCACCACGGAAGCAATAACCTATGCTATTACTGTACTCATCGTCTCTTGCCCTTGCGCTATTGGCCTGGCAGTACCCATGGTTATTGTTATAGCTAGTGGCGTTGCTGCTGAGCGAGGCGTTATCTTTAAGGCTGCTGAAAGTATCGAGCTCGCCTGCAAGACCTCTCATGTTGTATTCGACAAGACCGGGACTCTCACTTTAGGCAAACTCGTGGTTGCAGTTGAGCATATAGATAACACGAAGAACTACATGTCCCTTCTTGCCGGTCTGATTGGGGGTAATAAGCATCCAATTTCTACTGCGGTGGCCGCACATCTGAAAGCTAGAGACATACCAGCATCTACTATCACCAATACAAAAGTATTAACTGGCAACGGTGTACAAGGCTCCGCGTCAGGCCTTATACTCCGGGCGGGAAACTCACGGTGGCTCAACCTCTCGTCCAATCCGCAAGTCCAATCCGTCCTCGAACGAGGCTACACAGCATTCTGCTTCACAGTCAACGACGACCTGGCCGCCGTCTTTGGCTTAGAAGACTCACTTCGCCCCGACGCTCTTGAAACCGTCAGAATGCTCCAAGAGCGTGGTATATCTGTTCACCTCCTTTCAGGCGATGATGACGGCCCCGTCCGCTCTATTGCAAGACAGCTCGACATCGCAGCTCAAAACATCCGCTCTCGCTGCACACCCGCCGAAAAGCAAGCCTACATCCAAGCGCTTGCGACCTCATCATCCCGTCAACAACCACCCGTAAAACCCCCAACAATTACCTTCATCGGCGACGGAACAAATGACGCCATCGCTCTCGCCACCTCCACAATCGGCGTACATATGAACCGAGAAACTGGCAGCGATGTCGCCAAGTCAGCCGCGGACGTCGTGCTCATGCGGCCTCGTCTACTTGGCCTCCTGACGATGATCAACATCAGCGACAAAGCGGTACGGAGGATCAGGTTCAATTTCGGGTGGAGCTTTGTGTATAATCTGTCTGCGGTATTGCTCGGTGCCGGGGCGTTTGTGAATGCTAGGATTCCGCCCGAGTTTGCGGGGTTAGGCGAGTTAGTTAGTGTTTTGCCTGTTGTTGTTGCGGCTGTCCTTCTGAGGTGGTCAAGGGTATAGATATTATTGGTGATGCCACTGCTTTGCCCTGCTACTTTGTTGAATTTGAAAGATTGCTCCACGCTGCAATAAAGTACCCTAAAAGTCATTCACAAGAAGCTTCTAGATATTCTGATGACAGGGAACACGGAAAATGATGCCGTCCCCGCGGTTAGATCATCTGGATCAACTGAGATAAAGCATCACTCCCACACCGGTGAAAAATGGACCTTTTTCCCTTTAGGGAATATGCAACATATTAGGACTCTATGAGTCATTAATATACCATGGGGTTGACGCTGATTCTCGGGCTTCGCCCAAGACCCACCGGGTAGGTCTGTCATAAATCAATAGTTGACGTAGTTGTTTGTACTACCTTTATTATCTAACCACCAATCAGGCGACGATTTCGTTATAGTATTGGTGAGTATGTAGCGATTATCTGAGGCAGTATATCTCCATGTCATAGGCTCGTTACCAATCCAAAGGCAGTACAATTGCTGTTGGAAGCGCTCCCCAAGCCATAGACAGCAAGATCCTTATAATTCCTTTCATAAGAATCTCAGGTTTTCTTTGTCTCGGTTCGCATCCACCCACTCTCTCCCGCCCCCCGCGCAATAACATAAGCAGGTGTATTTGCTTGCTGCAATAAGAGAGCGCCCAGGTTGATTTTTATTTCTCGCCCTTAATAAATTTTTGCAGGATCTCCGAGCCAGTCATGGAAAACCCTACTATATTATGGGAAAAGTTTATTTTGGAAAACGACAAGGTCGAGTTTGTCTGGATAGAATTCATGACATATACAGCTATCACCTTGGTGCGAATGGTTCCCGTTGCTCGATTCAGCGATATGCTCAGCAAGGGGTCAAATATTCGATACTCGAAAGACGCGTTTCAGCATATTCCCGGAAAATTTTGTATCGAGTCATACATCCCCAACGAGAATTTCTACCTCGTCCCAGACTTAGCCACAATGTATTGCCAGGCTGGATCTGACGGGTGTCGAGCGACTGTGACCGCGGTGTGCGTGGACAGCGAAGGGAAGATCATTCCTGAGTGTGCTCGCGCGAGATTGCAAGGTCTGGAAAAGGAGCTACATCACGAGTTTGGCTTCTCTAGTCTCGTTGGCTTCGAAGTGGAAGTCATTTTCATGAAAGTGAAGGAAGAAGGTGGAGAAATTCACTATGATATGATGAGTGGCGATCATACATGGTCCTGCATGACTGCCCACGATCGCGGCTTTCTCCCTGTTATAGAAACAATTGTGCGGGCACTGGCGAAAGTGGGTATTGTCCTGGAGCAGTTTCATACTGAGACTGCGCCTGGACAGTGGGAATTCGTCCTGCCGCCCTCAACGCCAATCAAAGCCGCTGACATGCTTTTGCGTGCCCGCAACACAATTCAACAGGTGGCAGAATCATTCGAGCTGCGTGCCACATTCTACCCGCGCCCATGGCGTGAGCACTTCGGTAACGGATGTCATACACATGTTTCAATTAGTCCTATCTCTCGTGATTCTAGCAACGTTGACGTGGAACATTTCTTCGCGGGAATCATACAGCACTTACCCGCCATCCTAGCAGTTTCTTTGCCTCGCGAAGAAAGCTACGAGCGTGTTGTTACAGGTATCCGCAGCTGTGGTGTGCAAGCTGGCTGGGGGTGGGAGAACAAGGAAACTCCGCTGCGGCGTATAACATGGAATCATTTCGAGATTAGGACCTTAGATGGGCTAGCGAACCCGTACTTGGCGATGTGCACCTTCTACGCAGCTGGGATAGCAGGGCTGAAGGCACGAACCCGATTAAAGCCCTGCTCGGACGGAGCTCCCACTAAACCCGCATTCAAAGCCGACCACAGAGCTCTTCTACCAACTACACTAGAAGAGAGTTTAATCGCATTCGAGCAGAATTACATCCTGCAGGAAATATTGGGCACTTCAATTGCACAGTCATATCTAGCAGTGAAACGAACAGAAACTCAGCACTTTCAGCAAATCGATAGTAATGTAAAGAAGGCCTGGATGATTTCACGATTCTAGCCTGGCTACAGTCACCATACTGGGAGGATGAAACACGTATAGTATTTCCGGAATAAACGTCAGCTAGCGTTGTTGTTCCAAATGATATTAGGCCAAAGATAACCACCGCTCATCTGGTATCAGAGAAAGGACTATTAGCACCACCGGGAGAAAATCATGATCTAATAAATCATAGTCTTTTGATACTACCCGAGCCCCTGTATCGCTTCTACTGGCCCATGTGCCGCGACAATTTTTCGAAATAACTTCCTATCCCCTAATGCCACAGCCAAGCTGTTTGCATGAGCTTCATTGCTGGCTAGGTATAAGCAAGTGCTGCCACTGCCGGCCATGATGCTCGCAAGGGCACCCGCTACTTTCCCCTCTTGCAATGCTGTCCTGATCTCTGGCATTAACTCCATGGCTGGCTCCTCGAGATTATTAACCAAATGAGAAACCAGGATCTGCGGTGGAACATGGACCCAGTCAGTCTGCAAGCACTTTTTAACTTCTGTTAGCCGGCTCCTTGCTCCCTGTGCCAACTCCGTCGAGTCAGAATTTCTCCCTGGTATGCCTTGACTGAATTTTGCAAAAACATCTCTAGTCACGAGGCCAGTGGGCAGAAATCCTAGAACCCAATGCCAGGTGCCTATAGACCGTGGATCGACTTCCATCAACAGCAATGGCCTTTTATGTCCAACGCCAATAGCAACCAGTCCGCAGATGAAAAACGGGACGTCCTCCCCCACCTGGGCTCCCACGGCCATCAGCTGGTCCCTGTTCAGGCCCGTCTTCCACAGCATGTCACATCCAACCAGCGCAGCAGCTGCATCAGCACTTCCTCCTCCGAGGCCTGCTTCGGTGGGAATGGCCTTAATGAGATCGAAATGCAAGTGAGGGTCTGCAATACCACAGTGGCTGGCGAGGAGACGGGCTGCTTGAATTACGATGTTTCGCTCATCTGACGGGATTCGGTCGCTGTCCATGCCAGTCACGGTCATGGTGAGGCCTTGAGAAGCCCCCCGAGGAACGGAAATTGTTAAGGTGTCGTAGAGCGAGATGGCCTGGTATACCATGGTGATGTCGTGGTATCCATCATCACCAAGCTGGCCAGCATTCAGATAGAGGTTAACCTTGGCAGAAACTTTCAGTGAAATTGATTCAGGCTCTTTACATCCAGCAAAGGCCATGGTGATAACTGGAGAAATGAGGATGGTAGGTAGGTGTGTGGTCCGGAAATAATGCACGGGTACTGTTTAATCTTTTCACCTGTTACCGGAGTATTCATCCATGATTAGGTATCTAGGTTTCTGCGGCTGCTAAAGAGGTTGCGATGGGAAAACCATGGAACGCGCCAAGCACGAAGCACTTTATGACTATTGGAAGCGACATTGGTCGCTGTTTTTGGAGGCTTGACGTCATCCAATTTGCGCAGCAGCAGGTTACATTCAAATCAAAGGGAATTGTTATTGGGAAGATCAACAATCGGGCGAAGAGTAATAGGCCAATCACTGTAATTTGAGGTATGATGCCTTCGATCTCCTCTGGGTCTGTTCCATTTGAGTCGGATCAAAGACGTCACTCACTGCTGGGTCAAAGCTTGTCTTGCGGAATCTTCTAGCCCCGAAAGAGCCGCCCTTTAATACAAATATTTGGTCGAAAATCCCATGCATGAGGGGAATCTTTAAGATGGGTAGAACAGTTAGTGAATCCTTCTGGATAGGGACTCACTATAGAAGTGTAGTATGGCGTCGCTTTTCGTTGATCAAGACCAAGACCCAGAACATCCAACATTTGGCATTGTCATTCCTGCTGCTGGTAGGGGTAGGCGAGCAGGTAATTCACTGAAGGTATATCATGAAATAGGAGGTGAGACAGTTATCTCCCGTGTGATCAAAGCCTTCCGAGGCTGGGATACTGCTAGTCCAATTGTTGTTGTGCATCATGCCGACGATATGACCTTGCTGGAGAGATCCATCCTCGAGCGCGATGAGAACACATATTGTACAATCGGAGGAGACACGCGGCAAGCTTCCGTCCTTGAGGGCCTACGATTTCTCACCACCCTCAAAGCTTCTCCCTCACATGTTTTAATCCACGACGCTGCCAGACCATTTGTTTCCCGTCATCTATTACAAAAGATTCTCAACGACCTGAGAAAGGATCCTCAAATTGGACTAATTCCTGCGATCCCTGTATCCGATACACTCAAATTCGCAGACTCAAACCAAGTCATTACCCACACTGTCTCGCGTCAGGGACTCTACCGCGCTCAAACGCCGCAAGCATTTCGTCTGAGTACTATTCTATACGTCCACGAAGATGTCGCGAGCACCAGCGAGGGAGCTACTGAGTACACAGACGACGCCTCGCTCTTCGAACATGCCGGTCTGCCAGTTAGATTCATACCAGGGGACGAACACAACATGAAACTTACCTATCCTACGGATTTTCACGAAGCAGAGCGCGTTTTCCGGGTGAGCACTATGCAACCTGCAATATCATCCGTACCCGACATCCGGGTGGGACATGGTTACGACACACACAGGCTCGTCCCCGGAACAGAGATTGTACTCTGTGGCATCAAAATCCCCCATGAATTCTCGCTGCTGGGTCATTCAGATGCGGATGTCGGATTGCACGCACTTACAAACGCCTTGTTGGGTGCTATCGGCGCGGATGACATCGGCAGCCACTTTCCTCCCTCAGATAGCAAGTGGAAAGATGTGCCGTCAGGCCTATTTGTCCAGCACGCTAGGGACCTTGTGGCGAAAGCCGGGGGCACCATTACCCACTGTGACATAACTTTGGTATGCGAGACGCCGCAGGTTGGTCCACATCGAGGTGCAATGAAGAACTCTGTTGCCCGCCTTCTAGGTATGAATAAGGAACGTGTGGCGATCAAAAGCGGGACGAATGAAAAAGCCGGATTTGTGGGAAGGACAGAGGGCATTGTCGCATTTGCTACGGCAACCGTTGTATTTCGTTTCCAGCCTAACCAGTTTATCTGATTTACTACCATGATGCCATATCAAGTTGATAGTATAGTTAGACTACCTGGTATAGCTAGCTACTATAGTAGGTAAAGTTGTCTAGCTACTGCTAGATATAGTAAAGTCCCTAGTAGGTACTTAGATAGAGGTATATTGTCATGCTCTCTACCTCTTACTACTATACTGGCCGTGTGGTTCTGGCAAAGCAGCGGCTTAGTACTGTAACATAGATCGTCAAGGCAGGGCACCTGACCTCTCGCTACCTTGACCTCTGCTTTTAACGGGGTCGATTGACGGGTGCACTGCACACGCCTTATCTTCCGTTTCCAGGTTCACAGGATGAGATGCGCATGGCCTCGATGGGATAACGAGAGTGGATAATGTGCGCCATTCAATGCAGCGAACCTCTCTTTACGTGCTCCGTGACGGTAGTTGTAGGATCCAGAAAAACCACCAAGCCGTCGCTCATCTACGACCGGCAGACCTAGAGGATCATCTGAGAGTCATGCTCGATGATGCTCAGACCCTGGCCTGCAAGACCGTGGACAACTGTTTTGGGGCTTCCTTTCCGGGAAATCTTTGTCGAACTTGCGGCCGATTGGTGTTGGGGCTGGATGGAGAGCACGTGTACTACATTCCACCAAATATGGGATTTGGCGGGGAGGGGCTTGTGAGCCAAATTGCTAGCCTTGCTGATTGCCACTCGGTCATTCTAGCCTAGTCATTTGTCAGGGCATATATAGTGCATCCATAAATCGTGTTTCATGGCACGGCATGTCGAATTATACCGGATAATGGCAGCTGAATCGTTCTCATCGTATCGGCTATTGTGACCAGACACGGTCAAGAAGCGCCACAAGGGCCTGACCGTCAAGCCATCGGCTACATCTCTATCGTTTCCGGTTCAGCCTCAGGATAATTTAAGGTAACAGCCTCCCTCGCTCGTTCCCTCCTTCCTCACCTCACCGTTGACCACACACGCCCCCATCTCCCAGAGCGACACAACATCCTTCCAACTCCCCAATGGATCCCCTGTCAATAACGGTTAGCATCGTCGCTCTGATCGAGGTTGCAACCAGCATTTCGCGAAGCTGCACGCGGTACGCCAAGTCAGTGGGCAGTGCGCGCGAGGATGTAGCCTCACTGAAAGACGATGTCGTCCAGTTCACGACCACCCTGGAGAGACTCGCCGAACAGCTAAATGGACCTGGAAGCGCAAGGCTAGGTAGTGCAATTAGCCTCAAAGCAGGTATTGAAAATTGTCGTCTCTCCCTAACTGCACTCGACAAGAAGCTTGACCTAGGGCACCCGCAGAAGGCGATGAGTAGGCTAGGGATTCGAGCGCTGAAATGGCCGTTCAAGCTTGAAGAGATGGAGAGCATCAAGAAGGATCTGGAACGATACAGGGCGGCTCTGAACCTGGTTTTACAGGTAGATCAGACGTACAATAACCCTCCTATCAGCCGCAAAACCCAGAAACTGACCTGCAACGCAGCGAATTACTTAACAGAGTTTCGCGACAAACAGAGAACATCAGCCAGAAGCTCGACATAGATAACCTCCCGGCAGTACCAGCGGCGGAATTCGATTCATACGTCAACCAGCATGAGACGGAATGCCTGCCAGGTACTCGGACCAGAATACTCCACCAAATAAATGAATGGGGACGGTCGCCAGAGGGGGAACATATCTTCTGGCTGAATGGTATGGCTGGTTCGGGAAAGTCGACGATCTCTCGCACGGTCTGCAGCAATTTCAAATCTCAGGGTGTGTTGGGCGCGAGCTTCTTTTTCAAAAGAGGCGAGGGTGAGCGAGGCAAGGCAACCAAGTTCATCACCACGATCTCTAGTCAACTGGCGACAAACGTGCCAACATTCAAAACGAAAGTCAGCAGCGTGCTGGACAGTGATCCACAAATTTCGGAAAGGTCATTCAGGGAGCAATTTGATAAGCTTCTCCTGCAGCCATTCTCGGACTTTGGGCAGGAAAGTACTAGCAAACAGACAGTAGTTCTAGTCATTGACGCGCTGGACGAATGTGAGCCGTCTGAGGACGTTCGTCTCCTTCTTCAGCTGCTTCCTGGTCTAAGCAAGGTGGGCTCGTTTGATCTCCGTGTCTTCCTAACAAGTCGCCCTGAGCTACCTATCCGATTAGGGCTTATAAAAAATCCCGAGGCACATCGAGATCTAGTCCTCCACGAGATTCCGCAAGCAGAGATCCGACATGATATATCACTGTTCTTCCAGCAGCGGTTTTTGCAGATTCGCAAGGACAGGGATCTCCCGACAGATTGGCCTGGCGATGATAACTTTCAGAAACTTGTAACGATGTCACTTCCATTATTTGTGTTTGCCGCGACCATATGCCGTGTGTTGGAGGACCCTCAGTGGGACCCCGACGAGAGTCTTTCAGAAGTTTTGACCCACCAGAACGAGGAGTCTAAAATGGGAGCGACCTACTTACCAATTTTCAATCAGCTCCTTGCCAACCAGACCACATCGAAGAAATCGATGCTGATTCAACAGCTCCGTGAGGTTCTTGGTACAGCAATTCTGCTGCGCAATCCTATGACTGTCGCCTCAATTTCACACTTAATCTCCATACCACAGAGAGTAGTCCGGTTGAGATTCAATGCACTACACTCGATATTCAACGTGCCGGAATCGGACTTTGAGGTGATTCGGCCATTCCATCTGTCATTGCGAGAGTTTCTCCTTGATCCAGCAACACGAACGAAGACACCACTCTGGGTGGACGCAAAAGCAATCCATTCCAAGCTCTCCAAAGATTGCCTCACGCTTCTGCGTGACGGGTTGAAGCAAAATATTCTGGACCTACCCGATTATGGAACAACGGCCTTCCTGCGCAGGAGGAGGGACGTTAGGAGTATAGAGAAGGACATCCCACGTGAACTCATGTATTCGTTCCTAAACTGGGCGTATCATTTCATTCAAAGCAGCCCCTCCGAGGCCGAGATTTCAGAAGCAGCGGAATTCCTTGCGGAGCATTTTCTGCATTGGCTGGAGGCCCTGTTTTCTGTTGATGGTTCACGTCATGTTCGCTTGATGCTCCGCAAGCTTCAACCACTGTTTGAAGTAAGTCTTTTGCCGAACCTTGACGCAAGATAGCCCTAACCTACTAGCTAGGGACACGATGAATTAGTTGACATTCTCGAAGATGGGGTACGTTTCTATGATACATTTCGAGAGCTGGCGCACAATGTTCCCCTCCAGCTCTACTCTTCGGCTCTAGTCTTCTCTCCATCGAATTCCGCGATTCCAAGGAGATACAGCAGCGAACGACTCAAGGAGATACGTTCTCTACCACAAGTTCCAGATTCATGGGATGTAACTCAGGAATCCCCACTTGAAGGCTTCGGTGGAGAAGATACTCCCGGAACCCGCGTCCAGGTGTTGGAATTTTCTCCAAATGGCAAGCTAGTAGCTTCTGGATGCCGTGATGGCACAATCGCCTTATGGGACCCCCTAACAGGGACTCTAGAACAGACCCTCCGGGGCCACTCTGATAAACTCAATAATCTATCGTTTTCGCCTTCAGAAGACAAGCTCCTGGCGACTAGTTCGTACGACAAAACCGTCAGACTGTGGGATATCACCACCGGAGCCATTTTGCATACACTGCACCAACCTGCATTGGTAAGTGTCCTGGTCTTCCCACCCGCTGGCCAACTTCTGGCCTCCGCTGCCGGATCGAATGGAGTCTATCTGTATGACTCTACGAGTGGAGCTCTGAAGCATTCCTTGACCCGTGACTCGTACGTCTGGGCGGCTACCTTCTCACCGGACAGCCAGTTGCTGGCAACATCCTCTGATTACCCAGACAAGGCCATTCAACTTTGGGACGTCGCTGATGGCACCGTACGATACAGGCTAAAGTGCGATATGCTCATGACATCTCTGGCATTCTCTCCGGATGGAAAGTCTCTAATCAGCGTGGTTTACCAGCAGGACCGGCTTCAATTATGGGATCTTCCTAGTGGAAACAAGAAGTACGAATTCTATATGCGACTTTACGTGGACCAAGCGAAATTCTCAGTCGACGGTACCAAACTGGTCACGAATAAGGGGACCATTGATATCCACGATTTGAAGGGCGATTGGAATTACCACACACCAGACAAAAGAAACACAGTCCTGATGGAGAAGCCGTGGATAACAGTCAATGGGAACCCCATTATGTGTCTATTGAGGGGGCATGAGCCCTCAGCTTTCGTGATTAAGAATGATGTGGTCGCTCTTGGCTTTCGGTCTGGACAGGTCTTGTTCATAGGATTTGATCGTGGGGATGCTACGGCTTGATTTGCTGTCGTCTTTATTAGTCAACGCGAACGGTATCTCTAAGAGCTGGCGGCTGTCTTTGTAGCATGGTGATCCGTTAAAATCAGTACTCCATGATATATCAAAGGTACCATGCACCACTCCTTCGGACATGTATAGATGATCGGGGATCGGAAAAACACATTGCGCGACGCGGTGCTACTACTAGGACGAAACTCAACTTTGTTCTTTCTTTCTTCAATCAGCTCCCTTGGTTCAACAACTGGTGCTATTTGTATTGCTCCCTTGCCATGTGCCCGTTATCAGGTCGGCCGCTCGCCGAAAACGAGTCTACCACTCAGCAGCAAAAGAAACAATTGCCCGCCTCATACAGACCGACCAAAGCTCCAGGGACAAGGAAAATGGAGCCAGCCGCTCAGGAACCAGTTCCACTACCCGAGATTTCTAAGAGTGTGCCAGCAAACTCTGCGCTAACGAGCTTCGGTCTTCCTATTATTGAATGGATATCTATGGACCGAGAGGAAGATTGGAGCCTGGCAGAGGAGCAAGAAGAGACTCATCTCCTGCGCGACGTGCGTCAGCAAAAGGGGTGCGAAGTCGCCGCGAGAGGAAATCCGTACCCGACCCCCATTAAAGACTTCGTGGTAATTGGTCAGTTATTCCCCCTTGTTTTGGTCAAGTTAGTACGCTAACCCAAATACCAGAGTGGCGGACCGAAAATGAGCGTGCTGAATTGCCGGCTTCAGAACGATCGGCCCAGTTCCGGAAGTACCTTAAAACGAGGGGCGCGATTACAAGTCTTATTAATAGAAACTCGAGCTTCAGGGTCATTCGCGCCCATGAAATCGACCCTCGATATCATTATGAGATTTGGATAGTGTACTTCCCCTTGGGCCTTGCAACAAAAGTCCGATCATCCCTCGATAACCTGAAGGGCCCTTTTTACGATGACCAGGGAGTTTTCGCATGATGCGGAGGACATACGGCCTATGGCTATGAAAGGCCTCGTGAACCGGTGCAACGGATGAATGGAAGGCGAGATTCAGTTTCAAGGCCAGGCGTCGGAGCGCCTGGTGTACATTTTCCAGTGGATAGACGAGGATGCAGAGAAACTGTATAAACAAGAGCAGTGCCCTACCCGGAATACATGGCAATTGATCATTTTATCAACAAGCTGGGAGAATATGGTATTCTAGGATATGAGAGTCAATACGCCCGATTCTTAGAAATCTCGCGGTATTGACTCTATGAGGCCAATGGCTGTCACAACGCACTTTGAAGGGCGTGTCTTTTCTCCGATAGTACTACCAACTTGATGGGCAGAATGTGATTACCGGCCGGTCAAGATACAAGGCCATCTTGATTACTATCTTGACTGAGAAACTGATACAATTGAGCAGGGAGATATTCCATTCACTAGAAAATGCCGTTTCCTATTATTGAGCGAAGTATTATCTTGTGCATCCAAATCCTTGCCCAGTACCACTCACTTCCTTGCTGTCGTAGACTGTCTCTCCTCGCTATTCAAATCCAAAACATGACCGTACAAGTACAGAAGGCGATCAAAGGAATGGGGCAAAAAGAATACTCAATACTGTAAGGAAAAAGGTTGCTATATGAACCGAATATTCGACGACCGCGATACAAACCTCGAATATGACCAGAATTGCCGTGGCGGAGCGCGATGACCCGAATCTTTTCCACAGCGGTCCTTTCATAAAGCGCAGACGCCGCAGTTCCTTGTTAATTTGTCTTGTAAAAGGATGGGACGAGCCGAAAAATTCTTGAGCCCTCGACAAGGCGCAGAGGTACATGTCTTCGGCGTGTGCCAGACATCCCTGGTTTTTGTACAGTGACCCCAACTTCCTGATCGCCAGAAGGGATTGCTCACTCGTCGACACTAGTTCGCCGTTATTCTGCAGTATCCGACGCATTTCATCCGCATGAGGAAGCAGTGACTGTCGGTTCCCGACAGGTGATCCTTCACTAGTCGAGGCTTCTGTAGTAGCCGTTCCGAGTAAAATAAGAGCAGCCGTATTAATTTCCTCTTTCTGCTCCGCGACCATACTGTGCCGGCACCAGTTTTTTACCACTGGATGCATTGAATATGCTCCGGTATCGTTGCCCTGGGGGGTAATGAGTGAAAAGTCGCTTAAGGTCTGTAGCTCTTTCGCATATCGATCCTCGAGTGAGCGTGAGCTGCCGAGCCATTCTGGTAATGCAAGATTGTCATATCCGTATTCTAGCAGACCGGCTGAGATGCCAGTATTGTTGTAGCAGGAAAGCAGGAGAAGTAATTTCGCGGCAAGCGGGTTTGACTGCTGGATTTGCCTAAACGATAAAGCGCAAGTTACCACAGTACTGTCGCATTCGTGCTCGGTTGTTTCTCGTAGAGCTTGTCGCATGTCTTGAAATAATTCCAGGTAACTGGATATATTTTGGCCTGTCTGGTTCATATAGGAGGCCGCTTGGATAAGGGCAAGAGGGAGTCCGTCTAGCTGGTGGACGAGCAACTTTCCTGCTGTTAATACATGTCAGTAGTATTCAAGCCGAACAAAAATTATGAACCCTTGATACCTGAATCTTCAACGTGGCCCGCCAAACCGTTCTTAGTCCGACTTTTGGTACCCAGGTCGAAAAACTCCAAGGATTCGTGCGGACTCAACTTGCTTAACGCATGGGCCTCCCCGACTCCGTTCATATTCGGCTCCGTGGTGGTAACAAGTATAGAACCATGGTCCGACCGAGGAAAGAAGTCGCATATGCTGTATGCGTCGCTGCTGCTACCGGTCTCAGCAGACGAAGGGTCCAAGTCGGCTACCGCATCGTCGAAGACGAGTAGCCATTGCGGATTTTCTTCCCTGGAAAGCCACTCTAAGACCATAGAAGCCTGTTCCTCAAGAGTAGAGCTCTTTCTTGGCGCGTCATTGCCGAGGGTGGAGGTGGTTTCGTCTGTTGGAAGCCTGGAAGCAAGAGCAGCTAACGAGGCTAGTACGCTGTTCTTATCCTTGCCATGAACCAGCCAGATTGAACAGAAATCGCCTTTGTGGAGCTCGGAAAAATGCGCGGCGAGTCGGCTCTTGCCAATTCCATCGGGGCCATGCACCACGGCTACCCGGCGGCGGGTTGGCAGTGGTTGCGGCCGCAGAGAGGTCCACAGTCTGCTCAAATCATGTTGTCGCCCGATAAACATATTTCTTGAGGGAGGTCGCTCTTTATATAGAGCGGACTTGGATTCGGCGTTACGTCCATATTGCCTGTGACAGGACAGTTGACAAGCCCGCGGCGTGAAAGACCGGGGGACGGCCTGAATCGCGGAACGTAACGTTGACCCTGAGAAGCCCAGGGGGACTGAGTTGCATGCTAGCAAGGAGAAAGGCATGTTCTTGCGCTGAGTAGCCTGGAATGGATTCTGTCAGTTGCGGGTCTTGCTGTCCTGGATGGGTTCGGTGCTCGTCCCCTGCTGTCACGTGCGGAATACGAGGGTCTAATCTTGTCCTTATCGCGCGTGGGGATCGAATACGAGGGCAATAAATTACATTGCATGTCAACATTGGTCTGACCTTCAAAAGCCACATCATTATCTATGGGCCCTACTGCCATGGACTTTAATGCGTATCTTATAGTGAACCACCCGCTTCTAAAAGAGGTAAGTTTCCTCGGGTACAATATATGAAAACTCGAAGGACTACGTGAATTAATAATGCCTCTACTTATCCGTCTTAGTAGATCAGATAACTCCAGCTTCACTCAATCCCTATGCAACTTCGAAGCAACCCTTGCAGGGTTAATACCCGGCCTGATCGCTCACCGAATCAAATACCCAGCACTTGTGTTTAGATATCCGACAAATTGCTGTATTGATAGAGCTTCAAGCGATTCATTCTGATACAATTGGCAGTTGGCCTCTCCTTCCTAATGAGTCAATGGCTCAACGAACCCCTTATACACTGCACCCCGGTAGGCAGCACTTTCATCGTTAGCCACTATTTAGGATAATGAAAAATCATAGTCTTACATGTCGATATTTCCGAAGTCTTGAAAGACATCTATCGATCGAGTCTCGGCGTAAATGGAGGTCAAATGCTTGAAAAGGTAGGGGCTTGACCCCAGGCTTCCAGCCAGTATAATCCCCTAGGTTCCGTGAGACCCATATTCGTGTAGCCGATCATGTATGAACCTATAACAAGCAATCTCGACTGCTTACCTGGACCGCAATTCCAGCCTGATCTGCTTGCTTAATCTGGTCATCGATGCGTATCACGATCTCGGAAAATGTTTCTGTGAACGCCTGTTGGATATCCGCTCTGTGTGCTAGTATTAGTATACGCAATACAGGACCCTAGAAGGGTGAGCAGATTGACGAACTCCCTGAAAGCAATGCGGCCACGCTTTATAAACGGTTCGTAGGAGTCGTCATCCCAGCCACCCTCTTTAAGTAGGTCCTCTGGGATATTGACGATATATTGCTTGTTGGGGTTTAGAGGACGAAACATTGGCCTAATAGTATGTTTCCACTCGCCAATCATGAGTTCTCTCAACCCACGCTGAGTGAGAGCACCCCACTTCCGCTCTAGCCGCTCTTCACACATGTCTTGGAAGGCCTTGTCGATAGTTTTCCCGCCGCAGAAACCCCCTATGTTTAGGATATGAGCGACGGATCACATCAGGAAGGGAGAAAATGGATTGCTTACTAACGGGATCAGTGACTTCTTCTAGCACGATCGGACTTATCTGAGCAATCCTGTGAGTGAGTAATTCCTGATCAATGGTCAGACGAATGGCACTTCAAAGGGAAAGCCACCCTGAGAAACGCACGCTTCCTTCCTCATCAGCATAGCAGACAACATACGCATTTCCAAGTGGCACCGGCTGATGACAGAGGACTCCCAAAGCAGCGGCCTCAGTCCTAGCCGCCACGGTTACTGTAGTATTGTTTGCCAGTCGATTGACACGTTTGATCGCCCTTTTGGCGCTGTCGAGAATGATTTTTCGGAGTTCATCGCGCAGCAAAACAAGGACTGTTAGCACAATGCAGAAGTCCGGAGACGTAACTGGGCGAGACCCTTGAGAGTGCCTGATATGATTCAAGGCATGTCTACACAAGACTCGTAGGTAGTCCTCAGCAAGGATCTTAGGGCTTCGATCATCATAGGACTTTTTCGAAAGGTTCTCCTGGGTTAAAGTAAGAATCCGATACCAGGCAAGCCGCCGCATATGGCTTGGAATGCTGTAACCCCAGTATATCCGGTTGCCCTCATAGACTATCTCGTTTGGGACTTCGGCGACCTCTCTGCCAAATCCCTCCCATTGAGTGACGATTTGGACTTTATCATTGCTAAAGTCATCTGCTGTTGCCCAAGCAACCTTGGATGACCTGGTTCCCGCAATGGTTAGCACGCTCTCTGCTTACTGTTGGGCGATGAGCCTCACTTACTTTACTTCGAGATGAATCCCAATCACGATGAGGTTCTGATCGGAAGAGTCCCATTTTGAATTCCCGGGAGCATGTAAGGTACCCATCTTCGTACCCAGCCTATCCAGACTGTCCTCGAACCAGCTGTCTGCTTCGTTGAAAGGATCTCGATCTTCGTTAAGGCGTTTGCCGTATTCGACTGATTCATTTATTGAAACAGTATCACTGACATCCTTTGGCGGAATGACTGAGAGGAGTTCTTTCGCGTACGCTGCGGCAGTAAGAGAGGCATACCCCTGCCACCTCTTTGTCTTGTGTGAATCACAATAGTCACAAACACCTCTAATAACCAGACAGGGCAGGATGTCGATTAGCCCAGCGGCTTCCATTTCAAAGCACAGTATTCCATGTGTCCGGGCAAGTGTATCGCGTTTGAAAGCACTTCGTAATACCTGGTTGGCCGATGCAACAAGGCCATAAAAGACCCGAGGATAGCACGGATTTCGATGTAAGCGAGGCTGAAGCAGTTTGCGGTTACATTGGTCGCATGTATCGGGACTACTACTAGCAGCGTGCCCATACCCCGGCTTGAAAAGTAGATCACTATCATAACCCGGGTTGGAAAGTGATTCCCGGAGATAAACCTTCCTCAAAGCTTCTTCGCAAAATTGGCTGATGCTACTCTCTCTTAGGTAGTGCTTAGCCTGGAGCCTTGAAATAGCCGCTAACAGCACTGCGGGTGGTTTGTTCAGCACTCCCGTAAGTACAAATTGATCTTCATCGAGGGACTTTCCGTAATCATATTGCAGCACACCACTATACCCTGCTGTTGGCTTGCTTACCACCACGTCACCAAGCCGGATATCATCATGTGGGCTGGGAGCGCCGCCGGCAATGCCGACAAGCAGACAGAATCGTAAGGCCGGGAAACTAGCTGTCAACCTTTTTAGCGTACGTAATATTTGGTCCACCACCCGAAGAATAAGAAGGTCTGATTCATTGAATCTAGCA
>JAMAHF010000116.1:0-74011 GCA_023627405.1 Penicillium sp. S1316
TTTTATTAATTATAGTAGTCTAGTAGTCCCTAATAAAGGGTTTAAACTACTTATATACTACCCCTTTAAAATAGGTAAATATAAAAAAAACTTTATTTTCTTTATTTTTAAACTTATTTTTATTAACTCTAAGGTAAATATTTATTTAAATAAGCTAATACCTAAGCTTGGACCTAGTTTTATTAAATAGGTTAGGTAGCTTAAACTTTATAGTTTTTATACTAAGGCTAATTTTTAACCTAGTAACTTTTTTAATAAGCTAGTTAACTATTCCCTGGGTATTAGTTATTAGGGTAATAGCTATCTAATTTTACTTTTTAATAATATAGTTAAGCCTTTTTATTAACTTTATTATATATTATTATAATACCTGGAAGGTGTCCTGCTAAGCCTAATAGTCTTAAAATATTATATAATTATTTTAAGTTAATCTAAGATACTTTATACTAACTAGTAATTAATATATTATAAAAGGGCCTTAACCTTTTAAGTTTTTTTCCTAACCTTAGGTTATATTTATTTTAAACCTTAATAAATTAAATTAACTTACCTGGGGCCTGCGCAAGGCCTGGTTACTTAATATTTAACTTATAGATAAGGTAAGTTATAGTTAGGTTAGATAAAGGTAGAATAAAATAAGGCTAGTCTTTACTATATATAGGGAAGCCTATAAAGTTAAGTATAAATAAAATATATTATAGTAAAAATAGTAAAAATAACTCTTTAAATAATAACTTTATTAATTATAAAAAATAAAGTAAAACTAGATATAGTAAATAATAAGTATCCTTATATATTCTTTACCTAGTATACTATTTTATATACCCTTATTAATCCTTTTTATAATACCTTTATAGACTATCTAGTATACCTTCTAGTGGTACCTTTTATAGTATACTATATATAACCTAGTTATACTAGGATATTACTATTCCCTGTGCCCTTAGCCTAATCTAAAAATCGCCTTACTAGGAGTTTTACTTTCCTTTAGATTATTATATATTTTTTATTCCTTTATAATTTTTAGTATCTGGTACCTGGACTATAGTATTTATAAGTTTATTAGCATAGGATTAGTATCCAAGGATTATAATCTAAAGTGGGTTATTGTCCTCCCAGGCTTTTAAACTATAGTTATCTATTCATACAGGCTCCTAGTCTATGGTTGTGGGGCCGTAAGAGACCATGGCCTCGTGGTGGGTTCTGCCCTTTGGTGCCGCCTTGTGTGGTTCGTAACATAAACAAAGAATTACAGGTCCCGTGACTATAGGGCCTATCCTTCGCGCGAATCTATTAGCCGCGGAGTAGCATTAGGATTCCACCTATAAAGTTACTAATTCCTTGTAATACACTATTGGCCACACTAGTGTTAGGTTACCTTTCACAAGGAGGGTGTTAGGAACCAACCCTCGCGCGAAACTATTAGTTACTTAGTAATATTAGGATTCCACCTATAAGGTTATTAAATTCCCTAGTACCTGCTTTCTTTATTTTCTTACTATCCTATAGAAGGTACGGAAGTTACTAATAAGTAAGGTAAATATAATATTATAGCTTGGAAGGTTCTGGCTTATAGTAAAGAAATAAAAGGTTCTAGTAAATATTAGTTATAACTACCTTTTATAATATTACCCTAGTATAAATACTAGCTTGCTTCCTACTACACCTCTCTATTTATAACTCTTTTCTAATTACTAGTCTTGTGCCCCCCCTCTACTTTTATAAGGTAAGCTTCTTCCTATACTTGCATGTTACTACTTGCTTATATATAGTTGCCTTCTTTATATATTTTACTCGTGTATATTTACTTGTATTACTTACTAGTTCCATAAGATAGATATTAAATACTACTACCCCTGCTACCACTGCCACCACTGCTACTCCTATTATTTTTTTAGCCAGGCTGCATATCTCGCAGCAATTAATAACTATTAAGTAAGGTTATTTAGTATATTAGCTAAACTACCTCCATGCTATCTAGATCCCTGCGTGGACTATACATGGGATTAACCTTATATTTCTAAATATAACACAGGCACCCGCTAACAGGGTAAGTTTACCTATCTTTTATAAGTGTAAATACTCTTGCTAACCTTATACTAGCTCCCCGCGAACTTCTAGGTTTTAGGACCCCCTCCGCCGCAAGAACCTTTTATAAGGGTATAATAGGATATTAGCCTGCTGGCGCGGAGCACCCTTCTAAAGTAGGCTAGTACCTGCTTTGTTAAAGAGCCCGCGGCCGTGTACTATAAACCTTATATAGCTACTAATCCCATGGTTATTTCTAGCCTATACCCTTAAACAGGCGCGCAAGCCCTATTAAACCAAGAGCTAGTATAGGTAAACCAGCTAATCCTCTGCTATATTACCTAGTATAGTAGTAGGAATCCCTACTAGCTTGCTATTTAGACCTAGCTCCATAAGGCCTTCCTTATATTACAAGCGGGTAGATAGCTACTAGCCAGTTCCAAGTGCACAAAGTATTATACTAACCCTAATATAATACCCTTTAGTCCTTGTATCTCTAGAGGTATTAGGCAGAAGTATAATAACTACCTTTTTTATAGATACTATAACTACTCCCTGTAGTAGCCAGCCACGCGAGGCTTATATATAGTTACTTTTTTTAACTATATTAAGCCTAGCTCTGTGTTACTAGCTATAATATACCCTTATACTATTTTTTACTATAACCTTATTCTAAGCCTAATAACTTATAGGGTTGTTATGGGGCGGGTTGGGCCGGGTTTTTGACCCTAAGCAACCCACCCAGGCGGGTTTTGGGGCGGGTTACTAAATTAATAACCCACCCATGGGTTATTTAAAAATCTAAAAACCCATCCTAAAAAACCCAAAAAACCCAAATAGCCTAGATAGGTAATGATTTACATAAAGAATAAAATTACTGTATTATATACAGTGATTTATTAGCAATTAATATAGGTATGTAATAGGATTACCAAGATATCTGGTAATTTATTTCTTGGCAACCCAATGTTAGATAAGCCCAACCGATCCGTCTTAGGACTGGGGTCTTAAGGTATTCTATAATTAAAAGGAGACAAAAGGTAGCTTTCTTACAAACAAGATAGCTTAAGGAGGTATTTAAAAGGTAGGGTAGCTTAGTTTCTAGAAATAATAGATAGTAGCTAAAACTAATTATATATAATAAGTGTCCTTAAATACTATCTATTATTATATCAAGCATATTAGTCCTGCTATATTTGCTATATTCCTTAATATATTAATTATATTAATCCTGCTATATTTACTATATTTGTGTAGTTTCTTAGTATATATTAATATAGTTATATTACTATGTCGTGTAGATTATCCTAACTCTATTCTATTAATATAACTTTTTATTAACTATATTCTAACAAGGCAGATCTACTAGCTAACAGTATTCTATCTCTTAGCTGTTACGAACCACGCAAGGCGGCACCAGCGGGCAGAACCCACCACAAGGCCACGATCCCTCACGGCCCCACAACCACAGACCAGGAGCCCGCACGGACGAAAAGCCACGGTTCAAGAACCAAGGAAGACAACGGTCCACCTTGGATTATAATCCTCAGACACTGATCTTACGCCAACAAGCTCACGAGCACCATGGTCCGGGTGCCAAATACTAAGGACCATGAAGGAACAAAGAGCACGTGACGACCTGAAGGAAAACAAAACTCCTAGCGAGGAGATTTTTAGATTGGGCCCAGGACGTAGGAAACAGCGACGTCCTGGCACCACCAGGTCACGTGTAATATACCACTAGGAAGTACTATCGGGAGGGTATGCTAGATAGTCTACAAGGGGAGGACCTGGGAGGAGGACCCTGACGATGGTATGCAGGATAGTATGCCAGGTGAAGGATATATAAGGACGCTTATTACCCATTATATCTAGTTCTACTTTGTTCTTCGTGATTAATAAAGTTGTTATACAGAGAGTTACCTTTGCTACTTCCACTACAATATACTTTGTCTATACTTAACTCTACAGGCTTCCCCACACGTGGTGAAGACTGGCCTTGCTTTGTTCCACCTTTACCTAACCTGACCATGACTCGCCTTACCCGCGAGTTGGATGTTGAGCCACCAAGCCTTGCGCAGGCCCCAGGTAAGTTAATCCGAATTATCTGGGTTTAGGTCAAACGCGACCCAAGGTTAGGAAGAGTACTTGAGAGGTCAAGGCCCTTCCGTAACACTGTATTTGGTGTTTTTCTTTTCTTGTTTCTAATAGGTTCCTATTAATGTGTACTATCCCTGTTGCCCAATTAATATCCGGGTTTCGTGCGTGTAACTATATTATTCCTAGAATAGTATTATAGAATCCCTAGGGTGTTATAGGTACTAATTTAAATATAATATTCTTGCTATAGTTTCCACTAGTTATCTAGACTATGCCTGTTAAGTGTTCTAGGCCTAAGTATATTAGTTTTCCTTTAAATCTAAAGATTTTTTGGTGGTCTCTAGTAGGTCCTATAGTTATTTAGCTATTTTTAATAAACTTTTTACTAATAAATTATTCTAAATATTTTAAATCTAATAGAATTCGCGCATGGTATTCGCTAAGATTTGCGATAATTATAATTAATTTATTATTTTATATAGTATAAAGAGTTATATCCTTTAGGTGTCTGTTATAGTAGTTATATGTAGTATTAGTCTAATCTTGTGATATGATTTTCCCTTTACTATTATAAAAAATATAATCCTTAGCCTTGTAGTTATAGTAACTAAGTTTGGCATAGTTAGGGTATCCTTTTTTTTTTTTATATAGTTATAATTATTATTTCCTAGCAGGTAATTAAATTTTAGTTATATAAGTATCTTTAGTAGCTATAGGTTCTAGTAATAAGTATATTTTATATCTTTATATTACCTGTATTTTTTATTATAATATTTAGTTTAATATATTGCTTAATAAAGCTTCTAGCTTTTCTTAGGATAGTATTTACAAGAGTAGTTTCGCACGTGACCTAAGATTTTATTATATAAGCTTGTTCCTTATTCCTGTAATACTTATTTATACTCTTTTATAAATTCCTTGTTAATTTGTCCATGTTCTGTGTATACATGGAATATTTAATCTTTGTATTTTTTATATTTTAAAATATAGTCCTGCTATATCTTTCCTGATTTTTCCTAACAAGTTACTTATACTAGAATATAACTATAGGGTTTATTATCTTCCTTAATATTACTTTTATTAAGTAGGGTTTCTATCTATATTTTATAAGTTTTATAGCAAGTTATTTCTGTTTTATTACTAGTTTAAACTATTAGGGTATTATAGAACTTGTTCCCTAATTTTAAGGAAATATTATTATTTTTTTATAAATAATTTTCTCTCTGCTATCTCTTGTCGCGCTTTTTATAAAAAGGATTCTATAGTAATTCTTTATTATTTCCTATTATTATAATTAGCCCTTTCTTGGAGCTAATATATATACTATGCTTTATAGTGCTAATATTTATAATAATTTTTTAGAGCTTAATAGCTTCCTTTTTTTTATTTTTAATTTATATCCCAAGGTCCCTTAATTTATTGTTTACCTGTTAAAGTTATTCTTTAATTATTATTTATTATATTATTTTAATAATAGGGTTATTTTTAATAGATTTTGCTTGCTTAAGTAGCTAAGTTATTTCTTTTTCTAGGATTTCTTTGGTTTTATTAGATTCGCATTTATATATATTAATAAGTTGTGTGTTTATACTTATAGGTTCTATTATTAAATAGGTGGCATGAATTTAAGAGTTATGGGTGGCCAGTCTAGTATTCTTATGCTTTAATTAATAATATTTTTTAATATATCTGATTTTTTTATAATTATAGTATTTCCCTGTGAACTTTCTTTGTTTACTATTACCTTAGCTATTTTTTTTTTTAGTAAAGGTAGTATTTATTTCTATATCTCTATCCTTGTTTCTCCTTGGGCTTTGGTTCTAGTGTTAGTTTTGGTAATTATTTTTTACTTAATTCTATTACTTTTTTTTAAAATATTATTTAATTAATTAGCTCTAAATTCCAGATATAATATTAATTATTTTATTAAATATTTTAGCTTTTTTTTAATATATTATTATATCCTTGATTTCTGGTTTAAGGATATTATAATACTATGATTAATATACTTTATCTTCCTAGTTAAGGTTTAATATAATTTAGTAAAATTTTAAGGTAAGTTTTTTAATACTTATATATAGTCCTTGCTATAGCATATATATTTATTATTTAGTAGTTTTTTTTATATTAGGGTTTTTAAAAGCTTTAGTAATTTATTTTTTAAAGCCTTGGTAACTAGTAAAGATAGTATTAGTACTATCCTTCCTATTATTAGGGTTAGTATTCTCTTAAAAGTCTTATATAAATAGCTTAAACTAGTTAAAAGCTGCTCTGGTAAGGTAGGTTCTAGTAAAAAGTACTTTATTACTCTTGTTTATATTAATTAAGTTATTAATCCTAATCTATATATTTATAGAGGTTAAGTATTATCTTAGAGTAGATTGCTTACTATTAAAAGGTTCTGCCTTATTTACCTTAATGCCTTTAAATAATTTAAGTTAATTTATTTTAGTTAAGAGGTATTTACTAATACTTTTAAGCTTTTTAATTTTTATAAAAGCTGCTGTGAGCTTTCCCTTAAATAACTTATTAGTAGTAGAAGCAGTCTGCTAGATAGTCTTGCCTTTAATATTACCTATATTAATAAATATAGTTCCTGTCTTAATTTAAACTTAGGGTCTATTATTATTAGATAAGCCTAATTAATCTGTTTTAGGACTAGGGTCTTAAGGTATTCTATAATTAAAAGGAGATAAAAGATAGCTTTCTTATAAACAAGATAGCTTAAGGAGGTATTTAAAAGGTAGGGTAGCTTAGTTTCTAGAAATAATAGATAGTAGCTAAAACTAATTATATATAATAAGTGTCCTTAAATACTATCTATTATTATATTAAGTATATTAGTCCTGCTATGTTTACTATATTCCTTAATATATTAATTATATTAATCCTGCTATGTTCGCTATATTTATATAGTTTCTTGGCATATATTAATATAGTTATATCGCTATGTTATACAGATCATCCTAACTCTGTTCTGTTAACGTGACTTCTTGTTGACCATATTCTAACAAGGCAGATCTACTGGCTGACAGTATTCCGTCTCTTAGCGCGGTTCCCTGACACCCAATGGGCTACCCCATACCCCATGGGTTAACTAATTAGGACCCAGAACCCAGGTGGGTTTCTAAGGTAACTAACCCGCCCCAACCCGCGTTGGGTTGGGGTGGGTTTTATGGGGTGGGTTGAACAACTCTATCCGGAACCGTGGTGTTTGCGTGCGTGCGCCCTGACCGCGTAGGGCGTTTGGCTGTGGGTGCGCCTGGTGGGCTTGTGCTCGTGGGGGTTATATTCTGCCGTGATATCCCGCCTCGGCTTGTTTCATAACATACGAGAGACCTCGCCAACTTCCTTTTTAACTCTTCCATAGTGGAAGGTGCGGAAGGTCGACAATTCTGTTATCATAAAGACGCATAATTAAGGACCTGATTATCAACTACTGATATATGTACGCGCCACGTGAAGCCAACTTCAATGATCAACCGTCTTCCGGCGCTAAAGTGCCCCTATTTCCTTTGCTTTTTACAAGTGTATGATTTTGCTATGTCAGGATTGCCACCATTATACGTGAGCACAAGAGGATATGGGCAAAGATCCGCATATCTTATCTTGGCATTAGACGGTGGAAGAGGGATGCTCTGCGCAGGCAATCGCTCAGGCGCCACACCCTCCTCAACCCACTTGATCAATGCGTCAAATCCACTGCCAGGGTACCAGCCAGGACCTCCATAGCAATGTCCAATACCCGGAGCCAGGAATAAGCGATAATAGTCTGCCGCCTTCGGATCAAGGGCCAGCACACGCTCATAGTAGTCAATAGTACCCCGGAATGGAATCAATTGATCGGCCGTACCATGCCATGTGAGCAGTTTGCCGCCTGCCTTCATGAAGTCGGTAAGATCAGGGTCACCGGTGCCGATTACGGAGGCATACTGGTTTACCGACAAACGGAACAATCGGTCGTACTCGGCATGTGAAATCTTTGTCCAGTCGACCGTCGCGTTTTGTATCAAGAAGATACGAAGGTAGTCGGGGGCGACCGGGAACGGCGCCGACGTGCAGTTTGTAAGCGAGGTGCATTGAGTTCCGGCGAGGCCGCTGAAGTCTGCAGCGTGTTCGGGACCATACCATAAGGACTTTGCCTCCTCAGAGCGCGGCCCAGCCCACGTCAAAGCTGCGATTTGTGCGGCCTTCTTCGACAACTTGATGGTTCCAGATGGATTTGTGCATTGCACTGTCTTTCCCACTATCTTGTACGGATCAAATTTGCACAAGTCAGGGTTCGATATAATCCCATCTTTGACTTGATCAATTAAGTCGCAGGCTTCAATCGCTGCCGAGGTGAATGCGTTGAGCTCGCAAGGCGATGGCCAATAGTCTTGATGAGGGAACACTTGTTAGCCCAAGGGAACAGATGTATAAAGTTCGTATGGCCTGAGCTCACTTAGTTCTTGCATGACAAACTGCGGCCAGTACACCGACACAACGAATTTGTCCCAGTTAAACGCAGGAGCAGTAGCCAGAATTCCATTGTATTGTGTGGGATATCTTTGTGCCATCATGTGGCCTTGACGGCCGCCAGTTGAGCATCCCTAAATCTTGTGCGTCAGCGACTGGAATGACTACGTTGATACAGTGAGTTGTGCAATAGGCCGAACAAATGTAATGCTTGGCATGGCTCCGAAAAGCATTGCGGTACGTCGATGCGTCTCTGGATCCAATAGTAAAGGTAACAGGAGGGCTTCAAACGGGAGGATAACAGTGGGGCTTACATCCAGTAGGAAAAGCGAGGAGCTTTGCCGTAGTAAGCCGCTACCACGAGTTTGCCTAGAGTAGCAGAGTCATCAAGCGCGACAGCTGAGAAGTCCTGAAATGTGTGCCAATTAACATTAGTTCCGCCTCTGCCATCGTCACCAGCCACCGCCCAAGCCATGTCGAATCCGGCATGGCCGCCATCGGTTGATACTGCGGCAAAGCTCTGGAGAACGGGCAAGCGAAGTCCATCTGTTCCACCAGTTGTCCAACCACCGCCCCCCACACCAACCAGTCGACTATTCCATCCTGAGATTGGCAGCCAGACCCACGTATTGATGGTTTCTTTCCACCCAGGGTGTGTATAGGTAATGGTCACCTGACACGCTGTCGTGGTATTCGGTGCCATCACGGGCCAGATATTTGCAGCGGGACCCTGCGGTAGCGTAATTTCAGCAGATTGTGCGCGAACCGATAGCACGCTGCCACGACGTAATGACAGCGAACTGAACGTGTTACTCGAGCAGGATGCTGCTAAGCTGAATTAGATGTATAATGATCCAAGCAGCACACAGGTCAACGTGTTCCACATGGTGGCGACTGATGAGAATCTTTGTACGCTGATGATACTTTCGACCCCTCAGCTTGCACGGTGAAGTTCTCAAGCTGACACGACGTGGCCGAGACAATCTTAGGTGACGAAGAATTTTTTATATAGCTATCCTCGCCAGTTTGACATGGTCGCGCGTAAGGACTCTTCGGGCTAGGGAACCGTAGGATTGGATGTCTGTGCTTCTCAGGTTTGGCGTCTGGGTTCTGAGCGCGGAGCCCTCCTCGGCATTCAATGACGGTAAATAAATATGTATTCGGAAGCGGAGCTAATCTTACGGGCGTTGAAAATGAACTGAAATTGCCAGAAAGCCTCGGCCTCGCCCTCCCACACCATGCCTCTGCTTAGGCAGCCCCAGCACCTTGAAATTAGAACCAAGCAATAACGATGTAGGAACTGGCTGTACCCTGTGTACGAAAAGCCCATCTAGGATTCACGTGCGCCGCAAATGCAAGCTTGGTCCAATTTGGTCGTGACATGATGTCTACCCCGTTTCCGCCCAAGTCAAGCGGGCTGCTTTGCCCCTTCCAGAGTGTCGTTCCGCGAATCCCAGACGAACAAACGAGCAGATTGCGGGGATAGATGTCGAACGGTCTGCTCAACGTTTGTCACTGGTTAAAAACATTGCTTGACCCGCCGTTGAACAAGTGCAGAGGGCATCGCAGAGGATGCAGTGTAATTCCTTCATAACTCGGAAATGAGGGGGTGGCGCGCTACTCCACACAGTCCAGGGTCTGGTAATTCCAAAAGGCATGGACCAAAGAGAGCACCTTGTAGTAAGTCGGTCACGCCGGTGGTGATGGGCACCTACCTAAGAAGGGTACCCCACCCTTCGTGCGGGTCAGTGGCTGTATGGCTGGGAAATGAATTGCGGGGTGAGCATATCCACTTGGGCTCGCGACAAGTAGCGCACGGCGAGCACGACTGAGCGTAGGAGTATTCAAAACCGTCTGAATTCAAGGGCCTACCGTAAGCTCTGTCCGTCATTGTACATGCCTGGTAGCTCACTCTCCAAGCAGGCAGGGGACACCAGACTCATCGCCCGGTGAAAGTAGCCAAGTGCGACGATACCAGCCGCAGTGGCAACTTGATGCCACGTTCGGTGAGAGCCACGGAGAAGAAGACGCCTGGATCGGATACAACGGGAGTCTGATGAACCCCAGGCTGAAGAATTAGCTCAGGATCGTCACTGATCAGACTTACCTGGACCATTTACGTCGTGCCCCGTGCCTCAGCCACCTCCCTACAGTGGTCCACCTCAACCTGCTCAACGCTTTTGCCGGCAACGCTAACGTTCTCGATATGCCCAGGTTATGCCGCATTTGTGATGCGAGATCCCCTTTCCTTCATTTGGCCCACTACCCGCTTTAACTCTCTCAAATTCACAGCGGCAGTATCACTGGCCGCCTGATATGCACCCAACAAATTTTCATCACACCGTACCACATCACCCTTGGCTCGACCTGTTTCCCTTACTGGCGGTCCGAGATAACATCATCAGAGCAATGCTCACCAGGGACTATCCTGAAGAACTTGAGGACAACCTCTGGTTAGACATGAACAACATACGAAGCGGGCGTCGTGGCCCTGAGAGGCCTTCGCTGGTTTTTAGGGTAGCTATCCTTAGGACATAGATAGGAGGCCAATGATACATTCATTAGGAAGTGGGGGTTTATGCTGCAGGATTGCGGAGAGCTGCTCGAGTCGATAAATTACTGGCGGAAAAAACAGAGGAGAGAGGTTAATCAAACTTTTGACGGATAAAAGCAAACCGTGTAAATTGAAAACGAAAGAGAAACCGCATGTTTGCCTCATTTGTTATTTTGTTGGACTCCAACGGATTTCCACAAAGAACAAAGTCAACTCTAAGTCTGATTGCAGGTTGGACTTGGACGTGAAGAAATTTTCGGTCTTTGGATCTGCCGTAGTCTACTTGAGGATGCTTGTGATGAATTCTCTTAGATCCCCCGCCAATAGAGTGTAGTTCATATACTCTAGCACGTAGGGTAGGCATCATATGGGAATTCTTACTCATCATTAGCAACAAAATTGAGCATATTCCGTTTCAGATTCGACATTTCAACGCGCTGTTGGCGCTTAGTTGATAGGATATTTCCCAAAACGGTTTAGTGCAAGCTAGCTCCTTGGCACTGTGAAGGGGTGACACCACCACACTTGTACCTGGGCACGGCTAGCATTTACCCCAACAATCGCTCCTCATTAACCCGCCAGACCCCAGACTGTCACCCAGCTCAGTAGTGGCTCGGCTAGAATTTCGGGTCATAATGCAACGAAGTCGCTAGCCATTTCCCTAAAGTAGCTATGCATGGTTCTACGCAATTCTTACCCCAGCAACACGGGGCACAACTGGGCGAGGCTAAACTCTTGATCTCGTTAGCCCGGCCGGGCAGCGCCGCGAAGTCCCTCGAGCAGCGATGAGCTATGCCGTAACTGTCAATTCTTATCAGTTAATAGCAGCTGATACTGCAAGAGGCATGCAGGTGGGGACCGATTTGCCGGATCTAACTGCCGCCCACAGTGAAGTTACAGTCAAGACCAAGGCACGTGCATTACAATCTCATTTAATTTTTGCTTCTTCACTCTCCCGGAATCATGCAATGGGGTTTCCCCAAGCAAATGACGAGTATCTTGTCTCTCTTTTGAGCATTTTCTTCTCAAAGTATGAAGGTAAACATAGATCGCGGTGCGGATAGGATGCATGGCGCAAGTGACTAGCGCTATATTGGTGATAATATCCCGCTCGTCAGCAACGCGTGACCATGACCAATACTTCGCAACGGTCTGAATCCATCTATATCTGGCCATTTCCATCTCCTGGGATGAGCTAAAATCGCCCCTCGCTCACCATGATGCTATGCTGACGCTTGGTGGTTACTCCCACACCGTCCGTACCTTGCCCAAACTCCGAGGCTAGAGACCCCGCATCTTCCCCGGTTGGACCTGGGATTGTCGGTGAGATTGCGGAGTAGTACTCCACTGACCATAGCACGCCAAAAATTTTCGGAGTAATTGCCTGCCGAGGCGGGGTGTCATCATGAACAGGAGCCACGATCCTGCCACTTTCTCGAGTCAGGGATTGGCGCCAAATTTAAGTATATGCATCGAGCTAATCGTTTAGTGATAGCGTAAGATAAAATATTGACTGCACTAGCCCCATTCGAGCACAAGGATATGTAGTCCCGCAAGAAGATGTGGAACCCTAAAACATACATCGAAGAAAGTACCCGTATATCTCGGGCGAGATAACCCGAAGCCGCTTCAATTGCTACTCTACAGCTGCAATCGGCCAAGGAGAAAGTCCGCACATGTTGATCTGCGAACCGCTGCTTATGTTCATGTATATAATCCGGACTTTCCCTGTTAAAAAAGTGGCAATTGTCAATACTATCATCCTCCTTGAACAGCTTATCCACGACGCCACGACGCCGAGATGCATGCATCCTGGACGCTTCTGCTGGGGGCTCTGCACGTTTGGCGTGGTGGTGCACTCCCTGTAAACCATACTGATGATCAACTTGGTGCTGTCATTGAGTCAGGCACGTTCCAGAAACCATCCGTGAATGTCCGGCCGCGATTCAGATACTGGTCAGGACTACTGAAAGGCACCGAGTATTTGGCAGAGCTTTACTGACGCATAAAAACCAGGCTCCCAGATGCAAGCATTGACGCGGAGTTCTTGATCGATGACATCGCACAGCTTGCGGCCAGGGGGGCTGGCGGCATCGAACTCCTCAATTACTTTGATTATGGCGGTCTAGTGGTACGTGCGATTTTCCCATCAGTCCTTTGTTCTCAACGTTTCGATTTCAGTGAACGGATTACATGCGAAGTTTTGGAATTAACATCCGGATAGGGAAGAGGTCCCAGCACAGATTGGAACATCTACGGTTTCGGAACCCAAGCATATCGCGATATCCTCAAGGCTGCTCTACAGGCCCACAAGGACTTGGGCCTTATTATGGATTTCTCTCTTGGCCCACAGTCAGGTCAGGGTGTACCCGCAGATCCAGATGAGCCAGGTTTAGCTTATGTCTTGGTGAGCACCGTGTGTATCCTTGCTTCTTGGTGTAGTCTAACACTCACCAGGAATATTATAATGTCTCCCTGTCAGCAGGAGAGGCCTTTACAGGCACTCTCCCCGGATGGGGTCGTGGCGAACTCGTCTCTGCTGTCACCTTCGGCGTCGCAAATGTAACCAATGTCAGCTCGATCGTCAGTCAATTCGCCTTAGTTGCGGAACAGCAGGGATGGGTCAACAGCACGTTGTACACCATCTTGTCTTCATCTCTGACAGATGTCACCAGTTCAGTGCAGGAAGATGGATCAATATCTGTTGAGGCACCCAGTATCGATGATATATCTCAATACTTTCTCGTGGCATCTTATTATGCCAAGTCCTACACGAAGGCATGCATTGCTTCCAGCGACGACCCGCAGAACATTCTCCAGAATGGCTCATTTGTGGTGGACCATTTCTCCCAAGCTGGAGCACGATTAACGACAGGATTCTTAGAGGATTACATTCTGACAGATGGAATTGCCGAGCTGTTCAGAGAAACTGGTAATTATATGTGGGAAGACAGTGTCGAAATCCCAGGATTTGTATTCTGGACGCCTGAATTGGTCAACGTCTTTCAACAGCAACACAACGTAGGTCTATTCTTGTGGTGGAAGCGACCTGTGAGAGAGGCCCCGGTAAACTAACATCTTTTGTAGTATTCTGTGGCACAATATGCACCTTTGTTGGCAGGCCGAAATGGCTGGCTTGCGCAGGCTGCATGGATCGGACCCGTGTTTTTCAAGCTCGACACGGAAGATGAAGGTGCCGGAATCGTCAGTGATTGGCGTCAGACGATGACGCATTTACAGGCAACCTACTATGAGGCGCTCACAGACTGGGCCAACAGTTATCTGAATCTTCAATTCTCGGCACAAGTTGGTTACAATACCCCCGTGGATATGTTGGCTAATATCCCGGTCGTGAACGCGCCAGAGACCGAGAGTCTCTCTTTCAACAATGCCATAGATGGTTTCAGACAGTACGTCGGCCCCGCAAACCTCGCTGGCAAGCGAGTCATCTCGGTCGAATTGGGATCGGATTATCTCGAGACCTTTACTCAAAGCTGGACCGATTTGTTGAAGGATGCCAAAAGAGGATTCGTTGTTGGAGTCAACCAACTCATATTCCATGGAGCCTTGTACTCTCACACGTATCCTAACACAACATGGCCAGGGTTCACCTCCTTTTCATACACGTATGGTGGACATCATTCCAGGCATCAACCTGCCTGGGATGTTGGTTACAGCGAGGCTGTTGAGTACGCTGCGCGAGCCCAACATCTCTTGCAGGTGGGTGTTCCAAAAGTCGATCTCGTCTTTTGGGACAAACAGACAGCTCAATTGGCATATCCGGAGCCTCTTTACCATTCGCCAGATCTGAGTGCTGCGGGCTACACCTATTCCTACCTGTCGCCTGATAACTTTGCTCTGGATGCGGCATCAGTGTCAGATAGGGTTCTTGCTCCCTCTGTGCAGGCATTCCGTGCCTTAATCCTCCGTGGCAACGACACCTTGACCGTTGCGGGTGTTCTGAAGCTCGCCGAGTATGCCACAAGCGGCCTACCAATTATCATCTCCGGAGGTATACCTTTAACTTACAACACAATCAATCAAACTGGAATCTCTCAGGCCCGAGCAGCGTTGGAGAGCATATTAATTCTACCCAATGTGCATAGTGTTCCGTACGAGGATCTGGCATCTGAAATCACGGCCATCGGCGTGTCTCCCCGTACCATGGTCAATTCTAATGGAACCTGGGTCACACATTGGCGCGAAGATGAGAATGGAGACATTACTGTACTTGTGTACAATGATGGCAAAGCCAGCACCGGCAGTGTTGCATTCGAGACGACACTTCGGCCCACCTATCTTGATGCATGGAGCGGCGAGGAGTACCCCGTCGTACTCTACACCGTCGATGGAAAGTACACGAATATATCGTTCACACTTGGATTCACTGAGACTGCCATCATTAAATTCTCTAACGGCGAATGTGCTCAATACGAGCACATCGTATCTGCTCCTAGCTCTGCCCTTGTTTCTTCATACGCCCTGCCAAACAGCTGGCCGTCTGCCAGATTTGCGGCATCGTCTACGTCTGAAGCAGGGCCTATTGTGCTCTCAAACGGTTCACACATTCGGGTTCCTCCAGAGATACCTTCTGCATTTGACCTAACCAAATGGTCACTCACGCTTGAGCACTGGCATGCCCCGGATGACTTCTTCAATGTAGAGATCGACGCCAACAAGACAAACACTACGTGGACGCTCAACGGACCTCAACTTCCAGCATGGGCTGATATATCTACCAGTCTGACAAACGTCTCAGGTATCGGTTATTACAATACCACCTTTAAGTGGCCGCCATCATGCAATAGTGGTAATCTCGGAGCGGTCCTTAGACTTCCACCAATCTCTCATGGTATCGTTGCAACGTTGAATGGTCACGATCTTCCGCCTCTCGATATCACAAACCCCACGGTCGACGTATCGCAGTACCTTGTTTCCGGCACTAATGTGTTTTCGGCCCGTGTAGCCAGCACATTGTGGAATACACTGAGACCAATTTGGGGAGACCTACGGACAGGAACATCGACCCCTAGTCCTTCAACACCAGAGGAGTTTGAAATTTGGGGTTATGGCTTCTTGCAAAAGTATGGAATCGTCGGAAGGGTCCAGGTAGTGCCTTATGTTGCTGTACCTCTGTAAATCGTCTTGGTCATATGTACAGGTCGGAAGGACACCCGATGGGAATAGTCTTTTACGTTATGTCGTCTTGTACCAAGATCTCGTTTGACGTGGTGTAGAAGGCTTTTAGTAGATTGGGTGTCTCTACTGAGAGTCGTTAATGGCACAAAGTTAATCTTGTGTAACCACTCTTAGCAAACGCCATATTCTCGGTGTCATGCCGTGCATGAAGGCGCTTGAACGGTAGTCGACGCGCGTCCAAAGAGGGCTCAAAGAGTGGTAGTGCCAGTTAGTGTTCGCTGTCTCTAATCTTGCAGCGATACAAAATCCTATGATTGAATTCTTCTCCACATGTTGATGCATCCTACCAATTGGACGCCGTCTGGGGTAGGGTTTGAGACTAAATGATTCAAGGTCCATAACTAGCCCCGTGAGGCGCAAACACCAAGCCGCCAGTTACGGGGCATGCTTCAACATAAGCAGATTGCATTAGTGCTGTCGTCATTCCAAGCCCCACTATGATGTAACTTTTCCCGCCGCCAGTCCACTGCATTGAAAGCCTAGAATCCCATTGCGCGACCCGATAAATAGTCGTGCAGAAAACTGCAGATTGAGGTCGCTGTCGTTTCTCATTAGATTCCGCAACGTAAACGGTTTCAAAATGCCAGGCTCTACACCCAATGTTCCTGTGGACTGCACCAGGGAGCCCGATATCTCTAGCATTGCGGGAAAAACTGCGATCGTGACTGGAGGTAAATGATCACTACCTTCCAGTTCTCTACTGTATGCACCCTGTTCACAACATTGAAAACAATTTGCAGGAGCCAGCGGCTTGGGAGAAGCATACACCCGGGCACTTGCCAAAGCAGGGTAGGCAATCTATCTCCAAACACCAAGATATACGGCTAAACAAGGTGTACATTTAGAGCTGCAGTATTCTTCGGAGACAGAGACATCAAGGCTGGGGAGGTATTAGCTGCAGATATTGGGTAAATGGTGCCTTGGAGAAAGAAAGGCTCGGCCAGCGCTGAATGACTCCCAGGGCGACATTCGTCCCTTGCGACGTCACGGTATGGGAAGACCAGCTTCGCCTGTTCCAGTTGGCGGCCACGACCTCACCCACGAAGAAGATCCACCACGTCGTGGCTAACGCGGGAATCACTCATAACGACGACGTATTTGCATATGAGGGTAAGTTTCCTATTGTTGTTCTGGCGTGACGTGGTTACGCAAAATGGCTTACCCTGGGAATAGATGAGCCGCAAAAGCCTAACCTCGACATCATCGACGTGAACACATATGGCGTATTGTACACCGTCAAACTTGCCACACATTATTTTATCAAGCAGAACGGCACAAAACAATCACCAGATCAGGAAGACACGTCTATTGTACTTATTGGATCCGGAGCGGCCTTCCTTGATTGCCCTCGCGGCCCACAATACTCGGCCACGAAGTGGGCAGTCCGGGGCATCTTGCACTCGCTACGTCGCACAGCCTTTTACTATGGTAGCCGTGTGAATGTGATTTCGCCCTGGTAAGTTCATCTCGAAATTATCCGCAATTTAGTAGGTAGAATATTATTTAACTGGTTACTGGGTGTGTAGGTATGTGAGGACCAATATCCTAGCTCCTGAGGCTTTTTCACATGTCCAGAAATCAGGAGTTCAGTTGGCCACCACAGAAGACGCGGCAGAAGCGCTGCTGCGTTTAGTCAGCGACAAGAATATCAACGGGCGGTCATTGTTCATCTCTGCTAGGAAGTGGGCACCGCGAGGATACATAGACTTGAACCTGGATGAATACGCAGGGAACGATCTTCTGGAAGAGATTCAAGCGGACCAAGTCAAGTCCGCGCCTGTTGAGCTAGGGTTGTTCGGTTGATCGCATTCCCTTCAACGCAAGCAGTAAAAACCATCAATAAAAGATAGTGGAACAGAGGATCAAACTTTACCAAGTGAAGATTCCTCGACAAGCTGAGACTTCATAACGTGCTACAGTGGATGGATGGATGGATGGATGGATGGATGGATGGATGGATGGATGGTTTCATTTACCCTGACCCCTCGCTACTAAAGCGATATGCAGGCTACCTACAACCATATATATCTTCCCGTGTATCTCTATTGTACATGGTCCCATTTCTTACGGGCGACTTTTGAGCCTCGCCTAGGGGCCTGTAGTGTCTATTTACCTTTAGTTCTGTCTTTGCGGGCCCCTTGGTCCGCGGCTACAAAACCTTTAAGATGCTTCTATAAAATCTAGTACAGCTTTCACGTGGCTAGTTTCACATTTTCCCCCTGGCATGGCTGGTATATTATTAAATGCTTCTCCAATCTCTCTGCGTAGTTTTTGGCGTGGTATTTTTAGTTTCGGGCAGTCAAGCATAACATGAATAACAGTTTCTGTTGCTCTACATTTGCATTTATTGTCTCCTTGGTATCCGTGGAGCTTGCCATAAGGGGCTAACTAACAGTGGCCAGCCTGCAGCTGGGCAAGTAGGAAGGCACGGTTCCGTGGCAACCAGTCATATAATCGTCGGGTGCGGGTGGCTGGCAGATTTGGGTCGATCCGCCGGAGGTGGCTACCCTTTTAGATATCTTCCACTTCTGTTCCCACTCCTTAAGGATCTGCTTTCGGATGGCCGCCTTTTCTTGCGAGATAAGGCGGCTAAAAGGGTGCAATTTATCCGGGCCAACTACCATTCTGGCTAGCTTGTCTGCTGCCTTATTTCCAGGGTCCTCGCAGTGTCCGGGGATCCATTAGAGGCGGAGGGGAATGCCTCGCGATCTTAATTCTGCGGCTGCCTGTAGATTGGCGTAGATAATTCGTGGGCCTGATTTATTGCGTTGGTTCTTGATTGCCTGTAGTACTGACATGCTGTCGCAGAGGATTGTTGCCGTTTCGTGCCCGAGTATTGCCCGAGCTCTTGGTCGCAGGCTTGATACTTTAAGCACGAGGCTGATGGCGTAGAATATGCCTATAAGTTCAGCCGCATAAACTGGCCAGTTCGCCATCGATCCAATGGAAAGTTGTCGGGCGCCAGAGACAACAGGGGTAGGGCGGTTCGCGGTCACCTGTGGCGGAGCCTTAACAAGTCTGGTTGATTCTAGTACCATCTTCCGTCTGGTATTTCTGCTTAGATAGTGATTTTACCCGTCCCTATTAGTAGAACCCCCAGCCAAAAGGCTCTGCTGTGGTGAATATTTTTGGAGTTTGCACCTTAAGCTAGCCGCATGGGTAATAAGATTATAGGTAATACCACGCCAGGAAGCTCCTGGGGACCTAAGTATAAGTTAGGTATAATACTCTCCCTCTCTAGGCTAATTAACACGCGTATTTATCCTTTTAAGCCACTATAAGGTCTGCGCAAACCTGTCTAGTATAATATGTTAGTAATACTATATAGCTGTAGTCCAAGTATAAGTTAGAAGTATAAATACTAGTAATACCATGTAGCTATGGCCTAGGTACAAGCTGGAAATATACTATTACTAGCGCCCTTTAGTTACCTCTTGTCACGGCGGCCGCCTTAACGATAAGGAAGCGACAGCGCCCCGAAAGGTCGCCAACAGACGCCTGAGCAGTCAGGCAACAATAGATGACTTTGGTAACTAATAGCTTAATACCCAACCCCTGACCCTGTATTTGGTAACTAAACTTTTATATATTAGGGTGACTAGAATCACTTGACTAGAAAAGGCTTAAGTAATTTATTCTGATCCAATTAAACTACTAGCATCTCCTTCCTATTCTGTACTGAATGTAGTGCTTTCATCCTGTCCATCGCTAGACCTTCCGAAGCAGCAGCGACGTAGCCCCAATACGACGCCGCCGCTTACAAACGCGATGTGTTGTGTCGCGCGACACGTTAACAAGGCAACTATGTTCCTACCCCTTTTCCCCAAGGCCGGGGGAGCGAAGCAGGGGAAGCGCAGATCGAAAAGGGAGAGAAGTTCAAAAAGGGAGAGAAGTTCGTGATGGTGTATGTATCATGGTGTTCCTATGCTGAAAGTGTGGTCAATATTTATGGCAGCAAGGGATAGCGGATCTCCTTATGATTAAAAGACGTATTCTCCCAAGTTATTATTAAGACGCTATATGAGGCCGAAGTAGCAGTCGCGAGCGGTGACTGTTCCAGTATCCAGGCCGAGCAACGCAATGCTGTTTAAATCCCCCACTGTGATCTTGGCGATTGGCGTCGCTGTAGCTTTTCCGTCCCGTTTGTTCGAATCTAATTCCATCTGTGATATCGGCTGTGGCCTCGGCAAGTACGAGTCTATCTCAGCTTAATTCAGGTGCCTAGCTGCGTAGCTGTGGGATGGAAAGGGGTCCCGGCAGAAGCAGAACTCAGCATCTGCAGCCGGCTTATGCCAAGATCCCCAAGCACGGAGCCATCTATTGGTTGCGGCGGGTTGGATTGAAGATCGCTCAGATAGTGACCAATAGGGGCTGTGCTTTTTTAACGGAGCATGGCAGATAATCTCGCATTGCTCAAAGCGAGCTTAATCCCGATGTGGATGGGAAGAAAACATAATTTATGCCTTCGCCAAGCCAGTCTTGGGAAGAACCTGAGTTGGTTCACGAGACTTACAAGTCCTTCAAGTATTGACTTCCTGCTCCTCGCAATATGCTTTACGTATCTCGGCATGGAAACAGCCTCCCGCCAAGAGCATTGATGACGCGTGCCTTGCATTCTCTTTCAAGGAGATACGTGATTCTGAAGCTTTGTTGCTAGCTTAACGGCTGTTCAAGTCGGCACTGATGTCGCCGGTGATGCAACATCCGTGACCCATCTCATCAACTATAAAGCGAGCCTCACGTCCTTCCGATAAAACAGTTCCTAAATTCCTAAGCATTATTCTTGGAGACTTGTGGGTTGACTACTTGAGCCAATATATCATCATGAAGTTAACAGCACGCAACATCACTTCACTTGGTATAATGGTCATTGCCAGTGGAATGTCCATAGAAGCCCAGAACTTGTCCTTCGGTGCCGATAATTTCTATCGCAGCAACCTCGTCACCGTCCAGCCAATTACCTTCGAGAATCAATACCACCTGACTGTCGCGGGCAACCTCTACATCCCCAAAAATCACACTGACAACACCCGTGCGCCAGCCGTCGTCGTCAGCCACCCAATGGGCGCAGTGAAGGAGCAGAGCGCAAATCTCTACGCTACAAAGTTAGCTGAGCAGGGCTTCGTTACTGTCTCGGTTGATCTCTCCTTCTGGGGTGGTAGTGATGGTGAGCCGCGCAATGCGGTCTCGCCGGACTTCTACGCAGAGTCATTCAGCGCTGCCGTGGACTACCTGGGTACGCAGAATTTTGTGGATCCGGAGCGCATCGGTGGGCTCGGTATTTGCGGGAGCGGAAGCTACCTAATCAGCGCCGCGAAAATCGACTCGCGCATAAAGGCCATCGCAACGTCAAGCATGTACGACATGGGCGCCGCAGCTCGTAACGGACTTCGGCACGCGCAAACCCTTGAACAACGCCGGGAGCTCATCGACGCAGCGTCCCAGCAGCGCCGGATCGAGATCGAAGGCGGCGAGATACAATACACCGGCGGAACACCACATGTTCTCACTCCTGAGACACCTGCCGTGTCACGCGAGTTCTATGACTTCTACCGCACCGTGCGTGGGGAATACACGCCCGAGGGCTCATCGCCCAACCTCACGACGCACCCAACGTTGTCGAGTCTGGTGAAGCTGTTGAATTTCTACCCGTTCAATGATATTGAGACAATCTCGCCGCGGCCGTTGCTGTTTATCTCAGGTGACCAGGCGCACTCGCGGGAGTTTAGTGAGGATGCGTATGCGCGTGCAGCCGAGCCGAAAGAGTTGTACTGGGTGCCAAATGCTGGCCATGTTGATCTGTATGATAGAGTGCAGCTCATTCCGTTTGACAGGCTTACTCGGTTCTTCCGGACGAACCTGGTATAAAGGGACCTAGTCTTAATACAGCTCTCGCTGGGGGTTTTGAGGCAGGGCAAACGTGCGATTTATCTTGATCCAATTGATAGATGTACAATTAGTCCATTCTCGTCCTCAGGCAATTATTGACTTGGTGCTAGCTGTGCGATACTAGTTGTACCTGACCATGAAGGTCCTATGGTCTCACAAATGTCCTAGCCTTGTTTTTATAATCACAAACAGAAAATCCTCCACAGACTCTATGTTTTATGAGTAATTATGTCTCCTCCGGCCAACGCAGCATAGGACATTTCGCCGTCATTATCGTATGCATAAATACACTCTGCCTATACTGGTATTAAGTAGATTTATCTAACAGATCAATAAAAACGCAACATTAGCAACTGCAAACAAACAATTTATTAACGCCCGGCGGCAACTATCACTAATCTACTAGTACATTTCCTATCGGGTGCCACGTCTCCTTCTAGCCCATACAATTTCACTTTGAGCATATATCGTGCCGTCTATCAGTATTATAGAAGATTCTCGTGTGTTAGTAGTTTTGTTAGTAGGCTGGCTTAAAGGCGCTTCTCCAAGTATTTAACATCCTATCTTCGGCAGTTAAAGCGCGTCTACCATGTCTGACACGAGGTGGCTGGGGTGAGTTAGTCCAGGAAGGTTGGGTGATTTGTGTTCAACGATATGGTTAAGCGACGTCGACTCGGTACCGATTTTAAGTTTGGAGTCCAGTCTTGGTTATCTGAGGGCGATTTTCCGCCCAGGAAGAAGGATATATTGCCTCGGTGGGCGTTGGTGTATTACAGCGCTTCTATCCAAAGTGCCGTCCATCTCTAATATTAAAAGAGAAAGTGCTCCACTGTCTCTCTTGCTTATCCACACTTACACTAATCTATTTGCGCAATGTTAATTTGGAAGAGATACCTATTTAATCTTGCCATGCCTGTCTGGAGCTACACCAGAGCACTCACTTCTTTCTATAATAATTAATTATATAGCTGTCAGAGTATATTTGCCTGGGAGGGCCATGTCCACTCTTTTCACGTGTTAGCCCACTTTCTCTAGCAAACCTTTGCCAGTGGTGCCTTATTAGGATCAACAAACCGCGTAACGTTCAACAGAACCTCAACTAGTGTGCAGGAGTTATAGTGCAATCTGAAACAAAGCTATATGCTATAGACGAGCTTTCGGTGCAGCATCCTTCAACCGCTGCTTCAGTTCCCGCCGCAGAATCTTCCCACTGGGGCTCTTCGGGATACTCTCAACAACATGGACCCCGCCACGCAGCCGCTTATGATTTGCAACTCGCTCATTCAACCACGCCTGAATCCCTTTAACGACCTTCCCAACCTCCTTCTCATGTACCTCGTTGCGTAGCGTAACAAACGCCGTCGGCAACTCCGTCGCCTGCTCATCAACCCACACCCCGATAACAGCCGCATCAGCCACATCCGGATGGTCAATCAACTTCCCTTCCAGCTCACTGGGGATTACTTGTAATCCCTTGTACTTGATCATCTCCTTGATGCGATCCTGGATGGTGATATACCCCTCCGCGTCAATGATCCCAACATCCCCCGTGCGGAACCACGAGGTCCCATCATTATCTACATGGAAAGCGCCCCTCGTCGCTTCAGGGTTATTATAGTACCCAGGAGTAACATTCGGCCCGCGACACCAGATCTCCCCGGGAAGACTCACTCCATCCCCTTTACCAGTGTCAAGGCCAACATCGCGCATCGTCTCCGGATCAACAAACCGAAACTGCATATTCCTTACGACACACCCCACACTCGCCCCCCGTTTCTCCATCCGGTCATTCGGAATCCCAGTCGCCATCGGCGACGTCTCCGTCAGACCCCACGACTGCGTACAGAAAACCTCCGTCCCGAAAACATCCCTGAAGCGCGCCTCGAGCGCGGACGCGAGTTCGATAGTTAGCGGTGCCGCGGCGGAGAGGATGCGTTTCACACTTCGCAGGTCGTAGTTCCGTATCCGGTCGTCCTTGACGAGCATAAGCGCGATCGGCGGGACGAGGGCGAGTTCCTGCGGTTTGTATTTCTCGACGCAGGAGAGGTACATTTCCAGATCGAAGCGTGGCAGGATCACGACGGGCGTGCCCCACATCAGGCACTGGCACATGTACAGATTCAGGCCGTAGATGTGGCTGAAGGGGAGGAAGGCGATTGCGGCGTTGCGGTCGATTTGTTGCGATGCTGAGCCGGAGTCGAGGAGTTGGGCGCGCCATTGTTGCAGGTTTGAGGTGATGTTCTGGTGTGTGGTTATCACGCCCTTGGAGGGTCCGGATGTGCCTGAGGAGAAGCAGATGAATGCGGTTCGGGACGAGGCTTCGTGTGAGGGTATTGGTTGAAGTTCGGTTGGGGGATAGGTGCTTGCGAGCTGCTGGCAGGTTGGTTGCCCAGTTGTAGATGAGTGTCCGTCGAGGATGATCACTTTCTCGATCGATGTGCCCTTTGCTGCTGCTTTCGCGGTGGAAAGCAGAGACGAGTGCGCAACAATAAACCTAGCACGGCTGGTCTGGAGCTGAGCGTGCAATTCTGACGGTGTCAACGCAGCGCTGGTCGGTGCGACAAAAGCCTGCGATCCTATGATCGCATGGCAGGCGATGGGATATTCGATTGTATTCGGGCTGAATAGCGCGACCACATCATCGTTTCTCAGACCGTATTCGGTTCGGAGGCCGTTGGCCAACGACTGGGTGCGCTTAATGACATCCCCGTACGTGTACCGGTCGCCTGTAAGCGCATCAATATACAACGGTCGGGATATCGGTGTGTTAAAGGGGTTCGAGAAGACCTTTGAGACGAGGTCAACGGATTCAATCTCGAGGTCGGGATAGGGCGAGCGGTAGATTTTGGCCATCTCTAATTAGCACCTTCAGTCGGAGAGAGAGAGAGAGGGTCACTGCGCATTTCGAACCCATGGATATGTCGCTGAGCTGGGCTTATAACTGTAACCCGTTGTCAGGATGAGCTGCCGACCCTGTAGCCGATATGCTAGACGCCGGTCCGCATCATGTCCTGGGTCTGGGGTAAATGCGGGCATCGGCTGTGTGTCCCCCACAAGAGGTGCGGCCGCTGGGGGATTTCGCCTTCGGTTCCATTTGTCGGCAGTTTCTGCGCCGTCCGGTCCAGCTTCCAGCCTCGGTTCTCGGCGGCCGATGCTAAGCTCGAATAGGTATTGTAGCGTGTATTCTTCTTAGTTTGCGGCCGCAAACAAGTCGTGTGTTGGTCTTTGAACGTAATGTAGGGGCTTCAAAATTTGCCTATCTACATCGAATGGTATGGCTTTCAGGAACTTCGCTTCCCCTGATTGTTCGTCATGAACCCTCCCCCCGCAACGTGGATTTGCGCACCGGCCACCACTCGCCACAACTTCAGCGCAGCTTCAAACATCGCGTTCCAGGTAGCATTTGCATGATCAGCGAGCCAGGCTTCTTTCTTGCGCGTCCCATGGGACTTGTTCTAACACCGGAAAATCGTCCCTTCGATAGCGCAGCCGCTGGGACGCTCAGGTGACTTCGTAGGCGAGAGAGGTCCTGGGTTGGGCAGACATGATTGGGCGAACGGGCCGGCGCCCGTTGCATATATAAATTGCCCGTTGGGACATAAATTCCTCGTCGGGATCTTTCTGGACTCGAAAGAATGCTTCTGGGCCGCTCGCTTTGCTTCCGAAGATTCCGCGGTTGATCGATACAGGATGTGGTATAGAAATTTCAATCTAACTTCACACACTAAGCCGTCGGTATAAATTCCATATTATCACCCCTTGAGACCCGCATCTTCTCAGCCAATGCCTCGATCCTGGCAAGGGGCGCATCATTCGATGAAGAAGGCAGTGGACCATAGTCCTCCACACCTTCCACAGAATGCAATAACACAGCTAAGTTGGATGATTTCCACAGCGCGACCTTGTGCCGAGAATTCGAAAGAATGCTGCACGCAAGCAATACCCCCGCACCGAGGACTACCAGTACCGGTAGTGTGATCCAGGCCCAGTTCACGTGGATATACGTCTCAGCCTGATACGCCACCCCCTCAGCAACGGTACTATTCCTCCCCGTGCGAATCCGTTCCGTCATCCCCCGGCCGATATTCTCCACGATGCTCGATAGATTACCCGCAATCAGGACGTCTGTAGTGGGCGAAGCTGGTTCAGACCAGGGGATCATGGCCTGAGCATCATCGATGAAAATCTCATTTAGCAGTCGCGAAATCTTCGTCAGATCCGCACCGTTAATCCCAAACATCACGCTCGGTGGGAAGTCGCCGGCCGAGGGCTTGAAGGTGTTTAGCAGGGCAGTGGGCCCACCCACGCTTTCCAGAGGAACGGGGACTTCGTCTGCGATCTTGAGCGTATTCTGTGAGACGGAGACGTTACGGTAGAGAAATGCGGTTAGGCTGAGGCTGCACTCGTGGACGTCAAACTCGGACAGGTTCTGTCCCGTGAGGCGCCATACGGCGAAGTTGATTAGGTCCGCTTCAGTCTGTGCAGGGCCAGCAGTCGTATTCAAGGATGTGTACTGGAAGGTCGCGCTCTGGTGGCGCCTTTTCGACGTAAGATTGTAGCCGCCGGGCGTGGTGATGTTGCAGTCTGCCGAGCGTGACCCAGAGGGGTAGTCGCAGGTATTCACGGCCGAGTCGGTGACGTTTTCGCATCCGCCGGTGACACCCAGTAAGATGTAGCTGGAGTTATCCGGCCACTTGCAGTGGGAGGTTGGACAGGTGAAGGCGCGCGGTGTGGGAGATCCGAAAACCCCGTTGTAAATCGCGCCCTGCATGGCGAAGTCGGTGTAGTCTATTATTTTTTTTAACACACTGTCAATATGCAAGTATACCACATCGTTGAGGCGAGATGGAGTGCTGACTCACTGTCTATGCCGTTTTGCGTGTTGTAATACGCTCCGGATTCATACACCTGGCTTACTCGGAAAGACGCTGTCTCATTGTGGAGGGCAGCCTGGCGACTGGGATAGGATACCAACTGTTGTGCGAATGGGTCAAATGCTAGCGCAATAATCGTTATAATCGCGCCGAGAGCGCCCAGTGTGAGCGGCAGGCGAACGAGGAAAAATAGGGCGCCCAGAGGTCCACGACTTGCATTGTTGTACAAATCCAGGTCGCTCAGTCGATGCGCCCGGTTGAAATGCAACCACTTCAACTGACTGATGGACTCAGTCACGGGGAGTAGCAAGCTCGTCTTGGAGACAGTGGCGAGGACTGAGATGACAGTGTTGGGTGCAATTGATAGCCCCCACGCGGCGAGGGCCATTCCTTGGGTGTTGATTAGGACAGCCACCATTGCGACGACGCAGGCAGCGCTAAATACCAGCGACGCTATCTCCCATAGCCAACTATCCTTTCCCAGCAAGAATTTTTCCGTTTTGTCGGTGAACGGCTCGTTTTTCTGACTTGTGCCACTAGCATCTTGGTTCTGTGGTGGCGCAACTGATGCGGAGCGCGATTCGCGACTGGTACTCCTATTCCGCGCATGTTCAACCCCTCTTTCCGTTTCGCCTGAGCGTCGACTGCTCACTAAAGACATGACATTAATATAACGGTCCGACGAGAGTCATGGGGTCTTCTCACAAAGACTTGTAGCGGAGGTGGCTCCAACTTCTGCTGTGGTGCTCGCGGCCGATGTGTTTGAAAAGGCATGTAATGCAAAAGATACAGTATCTGAATTGGAATTCATCGCGAATTATTGAGGAATAAATTTTGGTGAAAGATCTGAATTGCATGATCTTTTAATTATATCCCACCCTCTTGGAGGGACGAGGCTGAAACAGGTGGCAGTGCCTGTGCCGTGCAAGGGTCTTGCGTTCAACCAATCAACCGCCATATATCGGCAACAATCTGTTGGAACTCCTGCTGACCTTGGCTGATATGATCTCTGAGCCTCCTTTTCACTGGGCAGCGGAGCATGCGGCTAATTATATTATTAGTCAATGCAACATGGCCTCTGGCTTTCCGTCGCCAAAAAACCCCTCTCTCCACATGCACCCCCGGATCGACACTCCTTTCAACTCTTCAAGGGGCATTAAACCCCGAGGTGTGTGGGGAACACAGTCCCCGGCTTTTGTTTAATCATTGGCTTCCTGTCGTTAAGCCACCCCGAAGCCCAAATTTAGCCTGATGAGTTGCTGGCGGGTTAGTGATGGGTTCCAATCGCTAGATTATTATTATTGGGAATTACTACGTTCACCCTGCCTTTAGAACCCCCCTTGCTAATCATGGTTCTCCCCCCCCCCTCCCTTTTCCCACGAGCCTCGTGAACAAACATTTTTGCTCTCCAGCTTTGGCAGGGTGACGACTCTTCAGTTCTTAAAAACTGGCGCATATTTAACGCTGGTCAACACCGCCGAGCCATATAAGTAAAGATCAACCGCCCTCAGACGTGCACGACGGCGATGTATCTCGATAGAAGATCGTAGATTCTACATCGCTGACCCTTGGAGAGTTGATAAATTGTATGGTTTGCTGGGGAGTATCCACCGCCACTCATATAATGTTTCCATAAGGAGGTGGTGATAATTGGCATTGTCCAGGACATAGTTACTCGGACCCAACTTAACGTTCCCCCGCACGATGCATGGGGCTACTAGGTCGAATGTACGTGGCTTCACTCATAGTCTGTCTCATAGTAAACTACTAGAGTGCCCCTCGAGATGGATACATGCTATCTTGGCAAACCTCCTCCCAAATAGAGTGTCACGGGCGCTTCTCTATACACCATTGAGGACCTAGTGGCATGTATCCATCGCGGCGAAAAACATCCATAGGCAATAGGACGGATCCCCTTCAATATGGTCTGTATAAGCCTCGATAACCCGACTAAGAGGGTTTCGCAACACCTATCCACGTCTAGCAACCGAAGTCTCCTCCTTGATCTCTTGAAATCTGTCCCGTCTACCCCGGAGGTCTCTACCATCGGGCGGCAATCAATGCACCATGGGATCCGCTCGTATACGCGGGCAATGATTCACCTCTATTCTCGGGGAGATACACGTTTTTTTAGGAAGAACGGGAGCTGTGCTTTTTAGGTAGGGAACCCTAGAATCCATAATGCAGGGGAGGCCGGACCAACCTCGCGCGCCCAGACCCCGGTACCCCGAAAGGCTCCAGCTTGAGGACACACCTTCCTAAAGCAGAACAGGAAGGAGAACCCGGCGAACTGAGTAGATACACACTGGTTGGTCCTCCCCATTTTATACTATCGCATAATGCGGGGAAGGCACGGCACGAGGACTGATTTGAAATCATGAAGCACCTGCCTAGAGCAAATTCGGAAGGAACGATGTGGATGAAGGTCGTTCCTTCCCTTTGTGTTTGATTGAAAGAAACAAGGAAGGAGCGACCAGAACCATAACAATTCTGGAAGGAGCACCTCTGGTTGTCGGTGGCACCTTCCTCGCCCACATAGAATGAAAACGGCAGGTGCGCCAGGGTCGGCCGGTGGTCGCGACTGCCTCAGCGACTACAGATACTTGCTAGAAGGGAAGGGACGACGGAAGGTGGCCTGGGGACCCCAGTCGCTCCTTCCTACGTTGAGTACTCGAGCTGGAGAGGAAGGCGATTGTAGGATATCCTGCTCGTTCCCTTTTATCAATGGCTCTTTGCGTCTAGTTCGGATCTCATATCACATGTCATTCGAAGTCTTCATGTATATACAATGATCACTCAAAGATCAGTGGCAAGCGCAAACTTCCTTGTTGCCTCCAAGTCCGCATTAAACTTGTCCAGCTTAGTCCCAATGCGCTGAACACAATCCGGACCCAGAGGTAACCTCAAAACCTTCCCCTGGAGAACGCCTGCCTCGCCCGTCCCCGAAACAACCTCAAACACCGTCCTCACAGCCTTGGCCGGATCCCCCCTCTGCTTACCCCGGAACTCGTCGAACTTCTGCAACGTCACATCCACGGGACCACCAATATACGGCTGCGAAAGTGGCGTCTCCGTCTTCTGCACGGCGTGCAGGAAATTCGTCCTGAATGCGCCCGGCTCAACGATGAGGACGTGGATGTTGAAGGGGGCGACTTCGCGGGCGAGCGCTTCGGAAAGACCTTCCAAAGCGAATTTGGAGGCGGCATACAACCCGCAGGTTGGTTGTGCGTCTTGGCCGGCTATACTGCTGAAGTTGACGATTGTGCTGTTGCCGCGGGCGCGCAGTGTGGGTAGGAATGTGCGGATTAGTCGGAGGGGTCCGAAGAAGTTTGTTTCCATTTGCAGGCGGACTTCTTCTTCTCTGTCCAAGGTTTGTTAGTTGCGTATGATCATCTTGTGTAATTGTGCGTATGCGTATAAAGTGGGGAATTTTCGTGCTGATACGATCTCACGTACTTCATGTCTTCGACGGCGCCCAGCAGCGAGTACCCCGCGTTGTTCACCAGAATGTCCACCCCGCCGTAGAGTGCGTTGGCCTTCTCCACGACACCCGCAATTGTATCAGCTTTCGTCACGTCGAGCTCGACGATGTCTCCGCCCTTCTCTCTAATTGCGGCAACGGCATCTGCTGCTTTTGTGGCATTTCGAACTGTTCCGATGACCTTGTGGCCGGCTGACAGGGCGAGGAGGGCGAGATCGAGACCGAAGCCGGACGAGGCGCCCGTGATGAACCAGACTTGAGACATTGTGATTGATTAGTAAGATAGGGATATCTCCTTTTTTAGATAGTGGAAAGAGGAGGGCGTCGCCGCCCTTTATCTGCGACTCCAGCTGGAGATAGCGGGCTTTAGTGGGACTAATTCCGCCATACGGGCCGATGGCGTGGCCCTGTGGATGTCATTCCCAGTCAGCATTGGGAAGGCGTGCCCGTGCAGCACTTGATCTGCTTTAGAGATAAAACACCTGTGAGTCATTCCCACTACACGAGGCTACCAATCACATCATCACTTGAAAGTGGATTGTTACCGTAGTTTGAGTGGTAGGGCGGGAGACATATCCTGTCTCGGCATCTCGGCAACGTTCCGCGATTAGACTAGTTGGAGACATCATAGCATAGCCCCGTGGGGGAGGAACCATAAAATCGGGCGGTTTAACCGGCTATTTGCTGTGCTCCTACTAGCTCTGTGCGACTGGATCCTTTTCCTGCTGTCGATCTACCGGACTCCGAGTTTACTTTGCTTTCAAACCCGAGAATATAGTATACAGCAATCGAAAGAGCACTTGAGCATGTATATATTTTGCATGGAGTACTTCCCACTTGGAAAACTCTATGCTTAACGCATTTCAATCGTCATGGAGTTAAAATCCATGGCCTCTCGCACGCTCTTGCCTTTGTCGAGAAGCATTGGACCTTCGTTCTCATTCTACAGTCTTCTGCGTGGTGTCCACGAGTGAAGAGGCACTATTGCGAAGGGAGTATATTCCTGTTCACATAAGTGTAGACATACTCGTGGAAAGAAATACTGTCCTAGAGGAGGGAGACCTGACTGGCCTTCATAGTATCTACGGGAGCGTTATCTCGACGATAAACGATTTGTAAAGGATAACCTTCAGAAATTTCAACCGTTCCATGTTATGGCGTCGTGATTGTGTGAGGAGAAAGTAAGTCTCCTCCGCCGCTTTGCCCGTTCCATTTTGAAAGTGCACACTAGTGCAAGGCTAATTGTTGCATCCGCAAACATGCCGCTGATCCTAGCCCGCATCCTGTATAGTTCCGGCCGGAAGATCACAGCGTACGAGGCAGAAGAGTTTGTTATCCTGGCAGAAGGTGCCTTCCAGCGTTTCTTTAACGCCTGTGCGGTGGTAAGAGTTATTATAAATAATGGGTCTAGTGCGGTGAAGAAGGTTAGAATTGCACATAGATCAATCAAAGGTATTGGCGGCGTTCTGCTGGTTTTTTCGCCTGGTATGTAGAACATGAATGTAGTTTCCTTGAACATGCTTTGGTTCCACAACAATTTCTTTCAGGTTGCTGCCCATCAATTTCCAGAATTCTAGATCTTCTCATCCACCCGTATCCGGACTCCTGGATCTCAAGCATGGCACACTTACGCCTCCCCCTTGAAATCCTCCTCTTCATAGAGGAAGACCTGGGCAACAAGCAAGACCTCAACACCTGGGCGCGCACATGCACCTCGTTCTATATCCGGCTGAACCGCTACCTCTACCGACTATATCGCGACGGCGCACCGCACTGGGCCGCGCAGCACAACTCCGCTGGTACGATCGAGAAGTGCGTCCTCCACCGGCGAAGCATCAACGCCGACATAAACCGACCAGCCGCAAACCCCCGTCAGGCTGACTACGATTCCCGCAATGAGTACATTGCCTATCGCGCTGCCAGCTACGACAAAGCATGGGATACGCCGCACGGCCGGACGTCCGGTGGATCCCTTTTGTGCGTCGCGGCCGCGTACAAGAGCGCCGACGCCGTGCGCGCGCTCCTAGACGCCGGGACGGAGATATCCTACCGCGACTTTGAGGGCCGCACGCCGCTCTTTTTGGCTATCGAGCATGCGAGCCCGTACCTGCTGACCGTTCTCCCGCGCAATATGCTTGCAGTCATCGATCTGCTCGTCCTGCGGGGCGCCGACGTTGATGTGCGCGATGGGTCAGGGAAAGTGCTGCTTATGCGGGCTGTGGAGAAGGGAGACGAGCATGCTGTGCGGGCTCTACTTGATGGTGGAGCAGATGCCAGCGCGGGACTGTTCAGGGTTCCGCCCTATTGATTACATTCATGAGAAGGATGGTGACGGGCTTGTGGAGGAGGAGGTTGAGCAGCGTGGAGCTGGTGAGGGTGTTGGGAATGGGGATGGTGATACAGTGCGTTCGGTTCGGTGGAGGTGGACTTCTACTTTTGAGGAGAAGCGAGAGGCCAGGGAGAGGATGGCGAAGCTGTTGAGGGAGTACGGGGCGGAGTAGCCCAGATATGTAGCGCCTTCCTTACCAAGGAGGACATTCGTGAATGGAGAGAGATTTTGTAGTACATGCAAGCAAAGTAGACTTCATCAGGAGCATTAGCTGAATGAACAAGTGAAAGAATGCCGCTTCACGTTACAGGGCTTTGCTTCGTAGGCGACCACATTATGCCCTGGGAGCTACAATATAATAGAGTACTCCTTTCACTCTGCATTCACGCGTACCATGAGAAGAGGGGTTCACTCATCAATCTAGCACGATCTAGCCCATTCCTTTATTCCTTTCCCTGTTGGCAACCCCATGTGAAGGTGGCTATATCTAGCCCCATCCTACCCCAAGTGTCATAAACCTCCTCTACCCATCCATCTATCGTTCCTGTGCGATGCTTCCCTCTTGGTGTATTGCAACATCATCTTCCACCATGTTGTTAATAAACCTGCCTGCAGAGGTGCTTCTCTGCATCACCGAAGAGACCTCCTCCGCAAGCGACCTAATCTCCCTCCTCCAAACGTGCCGTTACCTCCACAACCTCCTCGCCCGATACGTGGGCAGAATACACGGCAGCTCCGCCCTCCTCTGCGCCGCACGAGACAATTGGCTGAGCCAAATCGAAAAATGTCTCCTCCACACCGGGACTAGATACATCAACACACCCACACGGGCCCTCTACACCCGCCAGACCCGATCTCCGCTCGGCTCTCCCCTCTGCATCGCCGCTGCACACGAAAGTGTACTTGCCGTTGAGATGCTTCTCGAAGCCGGGGCTGACGTCAATTTCCGCGATCGCTACGGCCGCACACCCCTCGCTCTTGCGGTTGAATATTCTGCGGAGGCGGGGACATCGCAACATAACCTGCTCGCAGTTGTCGACCAACTTGTATCCTACGGTGCCGACGTCAATATACCGGGGCGGAGTGGCAGGACTCCGCTAATGCACGCTGTTATGAAAGGGAATGAGCATCTTGTTTGTGCGCTGCTTGAGGCCGGGGCGCAGCTTTGGGTGGAGCCAGAGCGTCTTGCTTCAATCACAGAGTTCGAAGATGTCCTTTTTGCGCAGCAGGAGGAGGAGGAGAGTGGGCCGTCAGATCTGGAGTCTATTACGAATGGAGAGGATGAGGATCGTGAGCCGGATGACCAGGAGAAGGTTGATTTATGGTACCTCGACATGGATGTGAGGCGACAGGAGATGGGGCTCGCCTGGTATAGAGACAGAATGTGGCCATTACTGGAGAAGTATGGAGTACTGGTAGAGCATTGAGATGGCGGCAGTTATTTCTTTGGAAAGGGGAAGTATGCGACACTTTCACACGATCATTAGCATTGTACTCAATCTCGCCGTCACTGTAAAACCACCACCTTACTTAGCCTCATTAAGATACGTTCCCGGGTTAGATCACCACGCCACAATCCAGTCCTTCAAGACAGATGTTGCTGTATCTGCCGATGTTTTTTTTTTTTTTTTTTTTCTTTCAAAGATACTACGGAGTTTCGGGCTTTTGATAGCAAGACTTGAGGATAATGGCTTGTTATGTCCCTAGAAATTTAGCTAGATTGCGTTCAACAATCAGGACTACGATCATGGAATTTTTTAAGATTCAGGACTTATCAAAGTCCAGGCCGAGAATTTCCGCGTTGGGTACACGGCACAGCAAGGCTTTCTTGATGTCTGCCTGTTGATGTGTGTGTGTGTATGCGGCACAGCAAGGCTGTATCCTGGAGTGAGCATCCAAGCCGCAGCCACGCATCCGCGGAGTCATTATTTAATATGTCAGCTCACAATTAAACAATGCCAGCCGCCTATCCAAAATTTGTTCCCTCTTTCATCATTTCGAAGGATAATTCTCTCTCGATCAATCATTCACTTCAGCAGGAACATGGAGTGCCTCGACATTCCAGTTGACCACAGGCTCATGTCACTTATCAAGGGCATGAAAATCCCAAATTACACGAGGAAAAGCACTCATTTGGAAATTCTGCAACGCTGGGGAGCCTCACTAAGATACGGTGGAGCGCCCATCCCCAGCGCGCAGCTCCACCACGCGTTAGAACTTGCGAAGCCCGCGACCAAGGGAGGCGTCCTGGTGGTCCTGCTCGAACCGTACCGGAAACAAACATTCGGGAGGGGGTTCACAGCGGATCAACAGGATTGCCCTACGACGCGCGCAGTCTGCGACCTCATTGAGACGGCGACTGGTGGACGGATGAGCGCTGACGACGTCAGCATATTCGATACCAAGCCATACTGTCCGGACGGGACAGAAGACGAAGATATCCTCAAGGAAGCACGGAGTGTGTTCAGGAAGACGGTGGAAGCTAAGCAACCCGAAGTCGTTATCTGCTGTCACCAAAATAAAAGTGACCAGTTTGTAAAATTGGTGAGCAGCCTGGGAGTGGGCAAGGTGTTCCTCAATCCGAACCTCCTGCTGGGGGGAGAATTTACGACGAAGAGAGTAAATGCATTTCACCCGAGTTATGCCGTTAATTACCATCCAACGTACAGCTGTTTTCGTCGGCTACTTTTGGTCGAGTTCGTGCAGGCATTCTGGTATTGCTCGGGGGGCCAAAGCCTAGGGGAGAGCTCGGTGAAGAAGTTGCGTGTGGATTGCCAAAGCCGTGCCCGGGCCTTATGCGCTCAAACGTCATCTATCAATCAGTCGAAAACAGAGGAACTGGCCAGTTCGTGTACCACGGACGAGACTCAGTGGGAGAACATCCTCAGCGATCTCGAAGAGAAACTCCAAGGTCTGGGCTTGTTCAACGAAGACATTACTGTCGATGCTGTGGTTGACAGTGAGCTATCCTGGCTTTGCGCCGACGCGTCATTATTCCTCGATGAAAACAAAAAGAATCTCACAGAGTGCATCAAAGCTGCGGATACTCTGCTAGATTATTTTGCGGGCTGGTGCCAGAGCAAACATCTCATTAAGAAGCCTGGAATAGAGGCCTCCAATCGACGCGGGTTCTTCGAGCCCAGGGATCTCTTGAACGTGCCTATTTCACCGGAGGAAGGTCCCACCCGTGAACTGCACGCTCACTTCTCGGCTTTTCTCAATGATCTCAATTTCTCATTCTCGTGGGAGAGGTATCCAAAATACACATGGGATACAGTGGCGCAAAGAAACGCCTTTAAGCGCTTTGCCGCCAACCTGGAGAGATCCTTCGCACGAGAAGATAATACTTTGGATGAGATTATGCAAGCGCTCCACATCTAAGCCATCAACTACGGCAACTACGGCGCTTTTATCGTCGCAGGAATTTTTTAACTGCCCTGTTGTACTTATGTTTACTGATTTAGCACATGGGATTCCATGATATGATAACCCCAACCCGATCCGTAGGCGTAGAACTTGAGTCCATACAAGTACAAAATGACAGCTTTGCAGGAAACTCGCGAGTCTCCGTAAGGCCCCGGGAGGGTAAAAACCTGGGCTTCAACATGTTTTGATGTGATCCACCTCAGTGTATCTGAATTCATGGTTTTGCTTTGGAACGACCAGCGCCCACTTATACTGCGTAGAGTAGGCCTTCGTTATACTCCAACAACCTTTGCTAGCGCAAGCCAAATGCTGATTGCATTGTAAGGGCGGCGGGCGGCCCCGGATTGTGGGCGGCATACCAACGCGAAATACGTAACTCTGGACCATGTCTGATGGTCGGGTCATCGATATGTTTTGGATTATGGCCGCAGCTGATCTAGATCTAATGCGAAGCCACAGGATTCCATGTCCGAGGTTCATCCCGAGTGCCGATCGCCGGATATGGCCCGACAGATGACCGCTCGGAGACGTGGGTCACACAAAGGGACCATGAGACAAAGAATTATTCTTTTGCGGAGAAGCCAGGGCCCAATGCAATGAGCGTGCCCGATTATGTGCCGACCCGGTTCGTGGACCCGAATCAAACTTCGGGGCTGTACGAACACACCTGACTGGATTGTACGTTAGTGCGGAAGTGGTCTGACCAAGCGACGGATAGACAAGTGTCTGCAACCGGCCACTTCTTCAATTAATTCCCGATAGACCAGGTAAAAGAATCGGAAGAGACTGTCAAAACTTTATATCGTAGTTCTAAACCATATCGTAGTGCTAAACCAAATTAGCCATGCACCCATGACCAGCGTACGCCTAGTTCTCTATAAATCTCGGGTGACTGTCCGGCCGTTGGTGGTTGCGATTCCTCAACAAACTCGCAAGTCTAGCAGATCTTAGCAACGCTAATTAAACATACTCGTTATGGATGCAACCACAGACCTTCGCATCGAGCAGTATCCTGGTGACACTTACCTCGTCGGCTACTGCCACAGGAACGGGGGCGGCTGGAACGAGAGCAGGCTCCGGCTGGACTCTTGCCTTGGCGATAATGGCGGCACGTCTTGAACTCCTCGGCTTGATTGATGGCGAGAACATTGCGCACTAACCCAAAAATAGGCCGCTTCGAGTGGGGAGGGTCCGAGTTCACCGAGCAGGCATCCAACATCAAGTTCAATCCTGAAGAAGGCGGCGGTCGTAACCCCATACTACGAGCTGATCTTCGCGACTCGGCTGGCAGATTTCTCCGGGACAGGGATGTAAATCTGGCCGAGAGAATCAACAATTATGATGGGTACCTCGAGTTCCATTGGTAAGTGCAGTGTGACTTTCAATAGACTCTTCCCCAAGGAGTGTTAACATGTTGGATAGAGAGGCTTTGCCCACCAATTATGGGGATGGTACTGCCGCTTGTGAATTGGAAATTCTCTGGCTTGTTTTTGTCTATAAAATTGCACTGGAACAGTATACGAAAAACCCAAAAGCCTCGGGAGTTCAATATGAATTGTACGTACGAATGGAAAGTATAACTTAACTTCATCAAACTTGCGAGCTTGTGGCCATATCATCAATTAACTGCTGTCAAATAATGGTTTGGTGAAGGGGAACTCGTCTCCCGGCTACTTTAATTCTCTGGGACACACGGACGAGCCACCTCTCTCCGCACCATGGTCTAGGAGAATCGACTGGAGCATCAAGTCCACCCAGAGGCTGGCAGGTTATTTTCACCAAAATAAAATTGGTTCTGAAGAAATACCTATGACGTCTTCTTAACAAGGGTCGGGGATATATTCCTTGTATTTCCCCCTTGAATTCCAGAGTTTGTTGTCTTTGCCTGCACGCACCAGTACAGCTTCATGTCAGCCAAAGTCTTCTTCTTAGGATCAGTTACGTCCTTATCATGCCCGAATCCTCCAAAAATGGCACAACACAGCCCCACCACAACAAATACGACGTGTTCCGCGCGTCCACAGGCCATTTATGCAAAAAGCTGAGTGCCCAAGAGATTCACAAGACGTCACTCAACCAACTATTTTCCATCGTATTCAACTTCCTCGCCATTCTCCAGCTGGTTCTCGGCGCAACGATTACGGCGCTCGGCCCATTGGCCAACGACCACATGGTGGCAATTACCATCCTGGGGGCAGTGAATACCGTCGTTGCTGGCGTCCTTGCCCTCATGAAGGGCCGCGGCCTACCGCAGCGTCTGCGCAAGGATTTGGCGGAGATCAGAAACGTCATGACATATATTGAAGAGGTGGAAATCAACCTGAAATATGGTGATGGCGAGCAGTCAAATCAAGACGTTACGAGTCTAATCAAAGACGCTTTCAACCGGTACAAAGTACTGCAGGACGTGCTTGACATGAACCAGCCGGACTCGTACGTCAATGCCCCGCAGTTGGAGAGGGCCACTAGATCAGGGGCCCCCGTCCGTCCAGTTGACGAGGAAATGGGTATTTTAGCTAGACGAGTTGTAAATTAATGTAGGGTTATATGATTGAAGTTTTCGAAGAAACTGATCCTCAGAGAAAGTAATAAGCTGAAGACACATCCGGACATACCGTGTTGACCGCACTTGCTGGCGATCGATCCGCCGTGTGATCAATGATCGACGTCGAACCAGGGAACGGATCTGCCCGGCCATGAGCCAGAGAAGGCTGCGGTTATCTCCCGAGGTCTAGATTTTTTCTTTTAAAAAAAAAAGAAATTTGTGCCATTTGCGCTGGAGCGCATAAAATTGTCCTGACAAACGAAGAAGTTTGGCTTCATCGCCGTTTGCAGCGAGTGTAGCTGTAGCTGCGGTGGCTCTTTTGGTTTGAAGTCCTACCACCCATGTATAATAAAGCCAGCACATTGGGAGACGAGTTTACTGAGACACAACCTCCATCCCTGCAAACCTGTCTCCATTTCGGCTCGCCAATATTCCACCCTTAGGGGTAATTAAGCCGACTCCAGTCCAACTTCTTCAAGCAACCGCCAGAGAGAGGGAAAAGTCGGCCACGTGGCCTAGCACACGCCCTACCGAAGGAAACGCTGCAAGGACAGTTAAATATTAGCCATATTCACCCCTCATTCGCCAGGGGACATTCTTTGAAGTTGGAAAAATAGCGAGGCTCTTCCTTGGTGCCACATGATGACCCCTGCGCCCGTACAAAAATCCCAAAAAAGGCCATGAACAACGAGTCCACCTTATATAGCCTATACTGGGCGTAAATCTATTCTTCTTTTAATTAACAACCACCGTTACTAGCAAGCACAAGCATTTTCTGGAGAGCAAGAAGTCCCTAGGGGAGGTCCTAGTTTGAATAATTGCCTGCTTCCTGGATAATTTGCGATCAGGGCCGCACTAGCCCGGCCTGAATGTGTTGTCTTCTCTAAACCTCAAGCTCCGAACTTGCATAAGCTAGGAATCGACGCAAAGAATCGGCCGATAGCTTTCCAATCCCTAATATCTGGACGTTATGTTCCACGGTGTAAATCTTACCAAAGTTCACCCTCGACTTCGGATCCAGGCCATCATTCAGCTCCTCTTGCTCTACTTCGAGGGGCTCTTTGATCATGTGGGGTTCATTTGACCCTATAATTGGATGCATGCCCTTCATAAATATTGCCGCATGCTTCGATGGATCAAGTCCTGGCTTGGCTACTCCTCGGCCACCGTAGGTGGTGATGGAGCTGAAGATCGCTTAGTCGGAGATATTGGCAATAGCGCGTTTTAACTCACAAGCACCAAGAAAAATGGTCAAATGCTCTCACCACCACCATGTGGCGGACAGTACTGTATATCGCCTCACTGTTCCTGCCCCGAAAGAGCGGGCCGGGCATGACATGATCGCCGTACGTATTCGCAGAGCGTCCATCATTCTCTTGCCAGAGTATTGAGAAGACCTAACGTGTATTAGCTGCCTAATTTTAAGTGTGGTATGAATGGTGGTCTATACCTTGCCCGGCTCAAAGTACTCTGGGTCGTGTACAGCATATCCTTTCTGGTGTTAACAAAAGGTGAGTCCACATGATCCGAAGGATAGGACTCACGGGGATCAAGGAAACCCTGGTCGAAACGCAGCCTATTAGGATACTAGAGACGAGGTACGTGTTAGAGGAGTATTTCGCAAGGGATAAATAAGACTGTTGCTGTACGTACGGCAGGCTGTGGTCTAAACCGCTATTTGACAGGCGAGATAAGTTGGTAAATTAGCTTGCGTCTGTGCTATTGGATGTGAAAACGGGGAGCTCATACCTGTCTAGGAGCCTCACATTCAACATAGACGCTCATTGCGTGGTAGATGCTGTCGTAGTCTAGCGGCACAGGGTTCCGGTTAAGATCCAGGAATCGGAAGGTCGGATTTTCGGGCAATTCGCCAGAGGGCCAGTGCTCTTTGAGCATTGGTGTAATCAAGATCTCCAGCGAGTCATCAAGTGGAGAAGCTTCCACAACCACTTCTACTTCGTTGTTGAGGATAAAGGTGATGGACTTTTTCTGCTCATCCCATCCGTAGTCGGATGCGCTGACATCGGGTATCTGCTCAGATCCAGACGTGTTGTTAATGCTGCGCAATGATTCGCCTTGAGACGAGACAGGCTCTGTGTCATGCCTGTCTTGCGGGAGAGCAAATAGAGCTGCGCGACGGAGATGGTGTCCCACATGGTGGGTGCTCACGTTCGCCAGAGAACAGAAAGGGCAGTTGCGAGGTGCGTTGGGATCTACGCTGTGCGTGGTGGCTTCATGGGCCATCCATTCCGTCAGCGTATCATATTGCTGCTCTGCCTGTTTGCAATTCTCGAAAGTGCAAATATAGGGCCTCAAGTCACGCATGATATGTCTCCTAAATGCCGGTCAGCCATATTTCTCCATAACATAAATTAGGCAGCACTTACTTCCATGCCCTAATCTCGAACGTCCCTATTGAACACATGATAAAACAGTACGGGCACTCCGCCTCACTTGAGGTCGCGTCAACTTTTGGGGGTGGAGGGATGGCAACAGCCTCAAGGGTGTCACTGCTTGTAACGACAAAAGTATCGGTTGAAGCCATAGATTCGGTATCCTTCAATTTGTCGAGGTCCAGCCGAGTAGCAGTAGAGGGCTCAGACGGACGAGAAAGTCCATCGTCTGTTCCTGAGCCTCGGAGCCGAACCAATGTAACTCGCTTCACACGGCGTGCGATTGCACTTTGGTAATATTGATTGTACTGATTCCTTCGCTTCTCCCAATACTTAAACTGCTGTCTTCGATGGGTGTTGGCCCGCGCCAGGCGGTTCACAAGGAAGTTATATTCATTGACATCTTTTTTCCAGACTTTGAAAAGCTCAACGATATGGCAAAGATCCTGATGGCGATAGGCTTCGATGAGATCAACCCCAGTTTCTGGATCGATTTCAGTATAGCTCAAAGCGCGTGAAAGGCCCGTTCGCATTCTGGGATTTTTTATTCGGAAGGATAGGGCGTAAAGCCGATCGACCGTGGTGGAAATGCTGGTAACATATTGTTGGTCCAGTGCTTCCTCCTGGTACGACGAAAAGTCCTCTGCAAACTCATCATCGCTGATGCTTTCATCACCGCTATCTTCAGGCACGGCATTTTCATTCGCGGACGATGCGACTGAAAAGATGTCCGTCACTGCATGAAGGTTAGTTCATTGCAACAGAACTGTTCTCCTGATACGAACATACACATCAGCAATGCGCGATTGAGGTCCGTCAGCAAGCTCGCAGTGTACTCGAAAAGCGCTGGACTATCTCGGAACCTGTAATCGAGCGAACTGTGTCCGAGATGATAGAGTCCCAAGCTGGAAGCCCAGGTCTCATACCTTTGTTGCTGGTCGATAAACCGCCTTTGCTTGCGAACATCCACATGCTCACTCAGCAGCGCAAACTGTGTACTCGCTGCTTCTCCGATCGCGACTAGAGATAGCTCTTCTTGGGGTTCCATCATTGCTTGGGGAGAAGACGGCTTCTCCACAGAAAGACCAAAAAAAATCCAAGAATAGAGACTGTTCTGGTGAGAAACACCAAGGTGAGGAGTGAGGAAGGAGAAGTCCCCCACCTGAGGCTAATGAATGTGTTGGCATGACTGCTCGAGGCGACCCCCTCTCGTTGTTATTCGCCAGCGGCAGCAGGGATACTGCAGGTGCCGGGCAACAGTTGGCAGGTGCTGACCGTTTGGGTAAAGGCAAGTGCGAGGCTCAAATACCCCGCTTCCCTCTGGATGCCCATCGAACCCAACCCGAGCCTCACTGCTCTTTCTCGCATCACACCCTCCCAAATCCGTATCTCACCACAATGAGCGGCATTGAAATCGCCGGCATAGTCCTCGCGGTGATACCAATTGCCATCGCCGCGATCGAAAAGTACAGAGAACGGCAGCCCCTGAGCGGCTTTAGATATAAAGATCCCTTCGTTCTGCGCCTGCTCCAAGCTCTCAAAACCCAAAAATACCTCCTCAAGAGCGACATTCAGATGACACTCCACGGTGCCGGCATTGACTATGACAGATTCAACGACCAGGTCAGCGCTACGATTTTTAAAGACAGTGCAGTAGTAAACGCAGTCCACGACTACCTGGGCGAAGATGCAGAAGTATACTACGACGCTGTGGAGATGTGCCATATCATTATTGTGGAGGTGGTAGCGAACATCGAGGGATTAGTCCCTGTACCTGTGAGTACACGCCTGAATCGATATAGAATAGACCTTTTAAACTAATGATACTCGTTCTTCGTCTGGAGGGCGACCTGGCGGATCTCGTCCAGATGTATCCACCGAGCGTGGGGAAGTATCGATTGCCCAAGAAGCTCAGGTTTCCGGTGAAGCTGCATGAAATACAGAGACAAATCAATGACCTCGATCATGCTACCGCAACCCTTCGAAGGGTTAGCGACAGTATGATTCGAACGAGAGAACGCGTAACTCTACGATCATCTTCAGCTCAAGCAATAGCATTCATGTCAGCCCTCAACAAAGTCCGCAAGCATGCAAAGCAACTATATCTGGCGATCTCGGCCGGGTATTCTTCACATTGCCACGCTCAACATGAGGCCAGACTGTTCCTTTCTAGTCGCGCCCATTTCATGGATAAAGCAAAGGGCATCAAAGAGAAGAAGACCTTGAGCTTCACTGTTCTCTTCTCCGCAGCGATCGCTCCAGCGGGATCTACACCCTCGTACCGAACCGATATCAAAGTTGTTGAAACGGTTGACTCTAGGTAGGAATCACCTATATTGCATACCCGGTCCGTTCTGCAGCTTAGGTGCTATAGTTCAGCCACGGCTTCACCGCGGAAAAAAATTGTAATCAGCACACCAACGCCGCAGGCAACGCCAGAGCCCCAACACGCAGCAGTACATGATTTATGTCAATCTATACAAAGAGCGAGGGCCAGGGGTATTATTCTTGACATATTCCTGTCAGAGGGTAGATACCTCACCCATTGCCATGCAATAAGCCCACCATCCACCGGCTCAATCCACAGTTTATCCAGTCTCGATGGGTTCATCACACTAGAAGAGCTACTAAAAGACAAATCGCACCTCAAGTGGTTCCAAGGTCCGAAGATGGTCCTATCCTCAATAGTTGCGTCCTCGACGATGCAACTAGTATCGACTCCTTGGCTTCGGGGTCCTCTGACTAGTCGCCTCGTACGCTTCTCTCGGAGAGATGTAGAAAGCGCCCTTCTCAACCCGAAAGTGGTTCCCGAACCATTCGTCGAAGAATTCTTTAATCAAGCCGCAAATAGTGGCGTACTACAATCACAACCCTGCAGCGTACGGGAGTATATGCTTGAACTTGGCATACTCCTTTTGGAAATCGATCGCTGGAGACACCTTGACGACTACCAGGACGAACGCGCGAGCCAGATCCAGTGCCAGAGTCACAGCCAGACTCAGCCCGCTTTTCCAAGCCGTTATGAGCTTGCGCGTAACTGGGCTGCAACTACAGAGGTAGATAGGCTCCACTTCCACCAGTGCGTTATCGAGCGGTGCATCGAGTGCACTTTCGCAACGAGCGGCTCGACTATGGACTGGGAGGATAGTGTGTTGCGCAAATCGATTGCGGAGCTTGTTCTCAGGCCGCTCCAGGAGAATTGTCCAGGAGTACTTTTATAGTTTTGGGATCCTAATCTTGAACGCGCAATCTACTGATAGACAATATAAGAGTGATAGGCAAAATTTTATGCCTTATATACGTGCCCTATCCAGAGGAGGGAAAATCATCACGAAAAACAGTCTGCAACCTGGGACCCACGCGTTCGGGAATGCACATATGGGCCCGCTGGACGCACACCTTATGTACCTACTAAAACCTTGTGCTACTTATTGCAAGCCTTTATGAAACTCTAGTAGGTATATAAGTTAAACTTATCCTATCCACTGGAAATTTCATTTCTTGTCTGCGAGGCGGGCGCTGGTCGGGTGGTCATGGCAGCCGTATCAATTGATGTTTGTGAAACTTCACCGCTGAGTTATATATATTAAAAACAAAAAGGGGCCAGGACACTGTTCCTATCTGGTACAGTGTATATTTTCACGACAGGAGAATATCATTTACCTGGATTTATGCTTAACGATTTCAGAGGATGCGATGGCACACCCGAGGTAGCTTGCCCATCCCAGAATACATATGGGGGCAGGGCGCTTGGTGGCAGGTACATTACAGCAAAATCTGGAACTAGATATAACTCGCGGCAAGCGACAGAATATCCTCCAACGCCTCCCTCTCATGCCCATACCCGTCTCCACCTCCAGAGCTGACCCCGATACCAAGTCCCACTCCCAACTCACCCTCTCCTTCATCCGCCGGCGACCACTCCACACCCGGCGGCCACTCAACACTATCCCGTCTATTCGTACTCGGCGATGCCGAAGATGCAGTGTGTTCACATACACCTCGGATAATCCCCGCGAGATCTAACTCATTAGCCTGTCGGGGTTCCCGAGCGAGTAGGGCCTCAAGGAGTCCGACGCCGCGCTTCGCGATCATATTTGAGGGGCCATCCGCGAGCATCTCGAGACCGTCATTGATTAGTTGTCGATGGTACGTTGCTTCTGTGTCGTTACGGGGTCGGTGGAAGAGGTCCAGGCAGAGGATTATCTAGCCATCAATATTAGTACAAAAAACCACAAGGAAGAGTGCAGTCCCAGAAGAGAGTTTGGCATACGCTCGCAGTAACCCCAAACGCCTGCTGAATCCAAAGCACAGGGCCCCCATCTTGTCTCGCCCCCTTCTGCTCCTTGATAATCGTGCGCGCGGCCGCGACACAGGTCCGCCGAGTCCGAACAAAGACCGGGTTCGTGAAACTCAACGCGAGGAACTTACGATGGATCATGATCATTTTATGCGACAGACTGATCGCTAGACACCGTCTTGCCCAGGGAACATAGCACGGCCAGTCTGGCTGGATCGGCACATTCTGCAGGAACCGTGGTAGACCCTGCGTCGCGAGCATTCGCAGTCGCCGATCATGCTCGAGGACCTGCTCGTAGCGCGTGTACAGCGTATGCGTGTTCTTCATCGCGTCGTGCAGCGACGACATCACAGCCGCGACTTTATAGAAGAAGTGCGAGTATGCGCCCCGTGTTGGGGTATCATTTCTTGTCTCGTCGGCGTCGATATCCGCCCTACTCGGCCGCGAGATGATGTAGCTTTCGAAGAACGGGATGCTGAACCAATCCTGAATACAGAGCTGGCGCCAGGCGCCCGTTGGGAAGCGGGTGCGTTGCTGCAGACCGAGACACTGGCCGATTCGGGCGGCGGATGCGATTAGCACGGAGAGGCTGTTGGAGAAGCCGAGGAGGTGCGCGGACATGGTTAGCGTTGCGACGGCTTGGATCGCGTAGGGTGAGTGCGCGGCTGTGTAGTCTGCGTGGTGAAGGCAGGTCGAGACGGCCTTGAACCAGCGCTGCGCGAGGGATGTTTGCTCCCAGGCGGGGAATCCCCAGGTCTGTGCTTGATTTCGAGATGCGCATGCCAGGGTGCCGCAGAGGACGGCGAAGAGCAGGGCCAGCCATTGAAAATCGACAGATGGATGGCCTGGTTGACCCTGGGCGACGCGGTAGAATGTATCGACCTCGTCCTGGAAGCTATCTGCCTCGAACGAGTTGTGGTACCACAGCACGCGCTCGCAATGGAATGAGACCAGCCGCTCGAGGAGCAAGCGACGCGGCAACAAAAGACGAAGATACGCCTCGGCCGAGGTTCTATCTGGCCCCAGGAACTGCCCTCGACCGTTGTCTTGCTCCAGCTCGGCCGTCACGTCTCCTGGTGATAAATCGTCGCAGTAATCTGGGTTCTTTCGGCGGCCCCATGCGAGAAACTCGAGGATTGTCGCTGCATCGCCCATTTCCGAGTCCGGGTCCGCGTCTACGCCGTCATCTGGAGGGACAGATAGCCGCCGTTCTGTGAGGTCCTGGACGGTCGCTTCGAGCTGCTGGACGCGCGCTTGCAATCGCTCGACTAGCGAGTCATGCTTGTTCTCTTTGACTCGAGTGCAGTTCGTTCCTCTGCTTGCTTATCAGCCCTCATACGCTCCTCCAAAACGTCAGTGATAACGTTAATACACACCGTCTGGTGCAGTTCCGACATGGCACGACCTTGTCGCAGCGGATCTTGCGCCTTGTGCACTCGACACAGGCCAGCCGTTTCCTTGCAGCACTCATCTAGTTGATTGGACGGCCGAGATTGTGTGTGCAACGTGAGATTGTTGTGCGTGTAACCTGCGGGGGGTTCGGCCGTTATCAACCAAAATGTTTATCAATCACGGCCGAGCGGGGTTGACCTGATAAGCTGCTCCTCCACGTCGTATAAAACAGGCGACTATATATGAACTCACTTCATCACTGAACTCTAGTCACTATCATCTAGAACATCAGCGACGACTGCTGAAGGAAGAAAAAAATGACCCGCTACACCACGCGCCCAATCCCGCGCATCTCGCTGGCCTCCTTCGAGTCCCGAATCGACGAAATCACCAGCGAGCTAATCTCCGCCTCGGAAAACATCGGCTTCTTCACCGTAACCGACCACGGGATCTCAGTCTCCGAAATCGAATCCATGTTCACTCTCGCAGAAGCCTTCTTCGCCCTCCCCGACGATATCAAAGGCACCGTCCCCTGGAACCCCAACAACGTCGGCTGGGAGAAAAACTCGCAGATCCGGCCCTCGACAGGCGCACCGGATACGAAGGAATCGTACCAGCTGCAGTTCGGCGAAAACATGAACCACGGTCTGTGGTTAGACGATACGCACATCGCCGGCTTCCGCGACAGATGTTTGGAGTTCATGCACAAAGTCCAATCCGTCTCCGAGAAGCTCATGCGCTGCTTCGCGCGGGGGCTCGGATTCCCAGACGAGTTCTTCGTGCAGTGCCACGACGTGAGTCGACCCAACGCGCAGACCACCATGCGGCTTCTGCACTATTTCGCACTTCCGCGCGACCAATCGGATGGGAAGGTCTACCACCGCGCGGGCGCGCACGCAGATTGGGATTTCCTCACGCTACTCTTCCAGAAGGAGGGGCAGAGCGGGCTGGAGATCTGCCCTGGGCGCGAAGTTGTCACCGAATTCGGGATCGGGGATGAGTGGACGAAAGTCGAGGCGAAGACGGGCGAGATCGTGTGTAATATTGGAGATCTGCTTATGTCGTGGAGCGATGATCGGTTCAAGTCGACGTTTCATCGGGTGAAAGCGCCGGCAGATGAGGGGGATTATTTTGGCGATCGGTATAGTATTGCGTTCTTTAACCAGCCGTGTAAGGACGCGAGGATTCAGGGGCCGAAGAAGAAGTATCCGCTTGTTACTGGGGAGGAGTTTAATTCGAATGCGATGAAGAGGAATTTTGCGGCGTTGCAGGAGAAGTTGAGGGCGTTGGAGGCGAATTGATTTCTTCGCTTTCATTCTTGATGGCGCGCTGTGAAATTGAGTCTGTGAAGGAATAGGATGCCAAATATATCAGTCAATTAATGTACAGAAACCACATGATTATTCCACGCTGCCATGTGCAAATCTATTGAGCTGGACTGCCCCCAGAAGCATTATTACTATTGTCTCCACCCGCATCCCCGTCCCCTTCCTCCTCCCTCGCTGGCCGCCTATGATGATTCGCACCTTCGACAATAGCGCCCTCAAGGACCATCCGGCGATGGACATTATCCATGTCCGGAATCTGTCCCGGCGGAACACGCATCGTCTCCTCGACAAGAATCGCCTCCCGATGTCGCCCTTCCTCTCGCAGCCACCGCACGAACTGGAAGTCCAGATACGTCCGCATCGCGTCGTCGATAGGCGGGTTTCCGTTCAAATGGGGAACTCCGGTCGGTTCAAATGACGGGGCTGGGCGCGCCGGCCGTGCTGGTCGCGGGCGCTGGGGACGGCGTGGTATTGATGTTGGCTGCTGCGAGGGTGTTGACTCCGAGTTGTTGTTGTTAGCAGGCCACAGACGTCCATCTACCTTCGCCTTGCCATACTCCGCCATTGTCCGCATCAGCATCCCGCGGATCCCATTCTGTATGCGCCAGCCCCTGATCTGCAGCGGGACAGTCGGCCCCACGTAGACCTGGTTCGGATGCTCGAGTGCGAGCGGCCAGATGTCTTCGAGGATTGCCGACTGCGAGGACAGCATGGCGAACAGGTCGCCCCAGACGAGGTTTCCTAGAATGCGCATGTGGCCCTGGTAGCCGGGGCATTCGTCCGGTCGGTCGGGGCCGCCCTTTTCTTCGTACTCGCCGTCGACTGCGACGATGAAGCCGGTATGGTCGCCGGGTATGACGAGGTCTGTAGCCGCCGCGTAGGTAGTTCCAGTGTATGAGGCGTAACTGGATGCTTCAACGACGAGGAACGCGCGCTTGTTGATGTAACCGGCATTTCTAAAGGGGAGCTCATCGTCGTAATGCTCCAGGAAGTGCCTGTCACGTTATTACTTTGACTGATTCGCCTGCGAAGACTTGAAGCCTTACTTTCTTGCGGCGGCGATGTCCCCTTCTTCGATTCCGAATTCGCTCCCATCTATCCAGTGCAGCTTTAGATGCGGCTTCAGCTTGCTCGACCCGGTCTGACCCATTCCCCAGTCGGAGACATGTTCCTCCAGCTTCTTTTGAAATGCCTTCCATTCATCGTCCGTCTGCCCGTACGTCAACCGATAGATGACGAACCCGCGCCCTTTCTTGTCATCATCACTCTGCTCAATCGCATTCAGCTCATGCATGATCCACGGCTCCTTCGGCATCGGCTCGATCGGGTCCCCCCGTGCCTCGCGCCGCACTCTCGCCTGGCACTCGATCTGCAGCCTCATCATTTCAGCCAGATCAGCCGGGTCCGCATTGCGGCGGCGGGGACGATTCGGACCCTCGCGTCGGACCCTCTCCATTGTAATCCGCACCCGCTCCTTCCGGCAAACCTGCTTCAAGTGCATCGCGTACGCTTTCTGACGTTCGAGCAGGTTCGCTGATCGTAGCGCCGGCGGGACATCGGAAGGCACTACTGGAGGCGTGTGCCCTACATACCCATCCATCGGCAACACGATTGTATAATCCGCAAGACCCGCCAGCTCCGCGAGGATATGCACCCTGTCGGTAATCTTCCACTGCACGCTGTCCACCTGATCGAGATTCACAGGTACATGCGTTCGCAGCTGCTGCGCCAGCGGCTGCCGCAGTGCGTTGATATGCACAATCACCCAGCGATGCGCCCGCTCCGTGACGACCTCGAAATGCGCGGCCATAAACGCCGTCCACAGCTTGCGCATCCGCACCCCGCGCCCGCTCTCCCGCCGCGCGTGGATCATCCGCTGGAACTGGCCCCAGTGCTCGGAGATGAGGTTGAACGTGTCGCGCATATTCTTCATCACGCGCGGCTCGTTGAGGTACTCGAACGCCGCGATCACGGAGGAGAGATACTGCGTGGCAAGATCAAAGTTGTCGTCGCGGTCGAGACCCTTCTCGCGCCATCGCTGCTCGGAGAGCGGGACGATCCCCGCCCACGCGCGGTTCTTGATCGCGTGGATGTTCTTTCCGAGCAGACATAGCCGGCCGCCGTCCTCCAGCGACCCAATCCGGCTCATGACCCGCTCTTCCATGTCGCGCGGATCATCGTCGTCGGCCGGCGACTCCTGCACCAGGGAGATGTCCTCCGGGGTGATGAGCTGCAGCGGGGTTCTCTTGCCATTGGGGAGCGTTCCCTCGACGGCGAATTTCAGGAACTCGGCAATCGTCTGCGGCTCGATGAGGCGATCGACTGTTATCTCACTGTCAGCGCCAGGAAAACAAGCTCGCCGATCACTGACACGAGCGGCAAAGGATGAACTGGTTGTTAAATTATGTACCCACCGATCGCAAGAGTCTCCTGGCCCAGTCTGTGGACCTTTGTCAGCACCGAGCCCCCGCTCTCGAGATGGGAGTATATATCCGGCTGGTTCCTACTGCTGGCCATTGTTGTATCTTGTTCCAAATGCAGACAACATGGGAAAAGGGGGAAATTTATCGCTCGATCACAGTCGAGCCAAGAGAACGCGTTCCAGCCAGAGGGTGTTCAGGGTCCAATCAGCTGTGGGGGAATCTGTTGGCGCTTCGAGCCGCCGGTTGGTGCCTGACTTAGTCTCTCCATCGCCCCATCGCTGCCTGGGTCGCTCTTGGGGCCTCCAGGGGTTTATATGTACTCAGGTCGGGTGTACGCGTAGCACTTTTGACCTGTTGAATCAGTGCCTTGTTTCGATAACGACGGAGAAATAGCCTTTTGATAACTTCTGCACACTCCTGATGTGCTGCCAATTGTTCCTTCCACTTTGGTCGACCGCCGGTCTGGACTACAACGCTACCTGAGGGAACATGTAACAAAGAAATCTGAAATTATTCAAGAGTACTTGAGAGGTCAAGGCCCTTCCGTAAAAACCTAAGGCGGTACTTTAGTCGGTGTTGTATATGCCACCCTATTAGGCGGAGGCAAATCCTTAGCCTATAATAATTATGTTCCGGGTCTAAGAAAAATGTAGGTTTTAGAAGCCGGCGTATAAGGTACTCATTAATTAGTTAGACCTACAAGCCCTTTCGACCAAGTCGGTCGTGGGTCTATCGAATCCAAGTTCTCCAATACGGCATTTCTGGCTTCAACATCATCTAAAACTAACCTGTCATAGAACTCCTTTGGGACCAGGCACAACTAAGTCCTGGTACTATTTGTCTCAGGAACATTTATATATGACGATTACTGTCGAACCCATGCCATCTCCCGGAGATAGTGTCTCAGGAACGTTGGTTCCTTGGCAATGGGTGAGGCTGAACCGTTGAAGCGGTGGTTCAGCTGTAAACCAATCAGGGTTCCGTAGCCTAAGTCGCGCTGAAGGCCATAAGTACTTCAGTGCTCGCAGCCATCAATCGCATTCTCAGCAGCCGCTTCTAAGATGAAGCAATTAGCGAAACCCATGAAAAGAGATCCTGTATGACTCTAAAACTAGAGTCTACTTCAGTCTGTCTATGCCTTCAAGTTATTTGCCTTCTTCGGACAAAATATACAAGTTCCTTCCAATTGCCCTATTTGTCGTCGTAAGAATTCGCATTCCCACTTTAATTACAATCTAAGGAAGATATCCCCCATAGTCACCGGGTCTTTCATACACCAGGCCCTACATGATTTATACTCGACCAGATGATTAAGCGGCGTCGAGTTGGCCCGTGGTGGTTGTAAACAGTATTAAAGTCTGTAGCGCTTCTAAGTTAGGGGTCCAGTCTTGATTATCCGAAGGCGATTTCCCTCCCAGAAGAAGATTGTATTCCATCGGTAGGTGTTGGTACATTGCAGCATTTCTGTCCATCCTCCGACATCGAAAGAGAGAGTACTCTACGGTCTTGCACTATAGAATCATGTACCGATTTCTTGAACCTATAAAACAATATCACTACTGGGGGCATAATTCCGATCCAAATAAAAAAGCAACAAATGCTACTTTTAGCCAAATAGAGAAGATCTGTCTTTTCCGTGGGCTTTCAGGTAAAGAACTTTGGAGGGTATTGACAGCTAGTTCCTGTGCTGCTAGGAAGTAAAGAAGTCAATCCGAATTCCACTTGAGCTTATTGAAAGGACGGGCTGGCCTGTGCACACTCCCGAATATACCGGGGTGAAGGTTTTCGGAACGCATATTCAAGTGCACGTTCGATATCACAACGTGCCAACTTGCCCACCGAACCGGGACATCTTGCATGGAGCAAGGCCACCCGCAGGACGTTCTTGATCTCCCGCCCGCTTAATTCGAGCTTGGAGAATCCTTCAAAATCCTCGACCGTCAGGGCGTGATCCATTTTGTCCGTCAGCTGCTTCCAGATCAATTTTCTCTGCTCGGGACCGGCGCTGGAGTACGGTATATGGACGTGGATTCGAGATGCAAATGCTGGATCCAGGTTGTCCGTTAGGTTTGTGGTTAGGAACAACACCCCAGTTTGATATTCAACCAGTCGAAGGAAGACTGGTGCAAATTGTAAAGTTAGCTCACGATGTTATTGATAATCATCAAAATTAGGATACTCACTAGAGACTAGCTCATTTCCCATGGAGTTCTCCTTGCTCCTCTCGGTCATGAAGACATCCGCTTCATCGAGCAGCATCACTGCATTCCATCTGGTAATCAACTTGAACGCGTTCTTCAGGTTGTGCTCAACACCGCTGATTGAGCTTCCTAACTCCCCGCTGGTAACCGTGTATAAGGGGCTGTGCAAGCATTCGGCTACGACTTCTATAAGCAGGATTAGGAAAAGGTGGCCAGAAGTGGGTGGTATCGTGCCTTGTCTTGATCTTACCTGCGGTCATTGTTTTGCCACTCCCAGGCGGGCCCTCGAGCAGAAACACCAGTCCTAGACCCTTGCCTCGAATTATATCGTCAAATTCATTAGAAGATGTTCGATGGGACGCCACCAATGTCCGAACCATATCCTTGTGGCTTGGGTGTATTTGAAGCTTCTCGAAAGCATTCGCCTCCCATGCGATCTCATCGAGATCCTCAATCAAAACATAACCCCATACCTTGTCGGACAAAGAATACCCTTGCACTCGGGCAGGAAATGTGACGAGGTCCTCGTCTGAGAGAATGGCAGTATTAGAAGCAGCCGACTCGGCTCTGGAGCGTACTTTCACTGCCTGCAAGTGTGTTTCTGCTTGGAAAACCATCCCCCGGCTACCTGACGATGGTATACTGGATTGTTTCTCCTCCTGAAGATACTTCTCTGTCAAAATTGGCATCTCCTCCACCATGCCCTCGTGGTCGACAATGAAACGTCCTGATATCTAGGGTGTCATTCAAAATTAGTACTTATTCGGCCATCACTGCTTTCGACCCTGAATACTCACATGTGCGCTGGGGGCTTCAAAGTACGTACACCCCTTCCGCGATTCTCTCGGTTCAATAGGTGTCCAGAAAGAGCCTTTATGTTGAAGATGAGCTCCCAGTCCTTCAAATATTTGACTTCGAGATGCTTGATGGAGCGTGATATATTTTTGTGCCCTCGCAATCATGGAGGAACGCAATGCATTGTTATCGGGATGACATTTGATGGGGAAAGCCGGAAGGCTCGTTATATCCAGGGCTCCAGTGAAATCTTTGAAAGTATGCGTATCTATGACTTTCTTTTTCTCTAAGTAATCCGGGGAGCTGTGCGTAACCGAGAGGGACCAGAGGAGACCAGACGGATTCTCAACAAGCTCGTATCGATGAACAGTTGCACAAGAGAGAACGGGCTCTTTCCCACCCAATTCATTCTGGAGAATGACAAGCTCCCCAGGAGGAAAAAGAGCCCAAAGGTGCTGGAATGTGATCTTTCCCATTGCGACCATGGAGGCGATTTCGGCTGCGGTCTGAGAGACAAATCTCTTATGGAAATCGAGTAACAGCCCGAGCTCTGCCGCCAGAGTCTGAGAGGTAGTAGTATCACGAACGCCCACGATATCATCATGGCAATGATAGAGTTCCCAGTATGGCGCCTCGATAATAATCGGATGCTTGTGAAGAGGTAAATAGCTGAAACGACTTGCAAATTTCCGTACTGCTTCGCACAAGAGATGAGACTGAATCTCAAGATTTGCTTGTGGTCTAGAAGATCGATCTTGGTATTCTATGCGTCGCAGCAGAAGAGAGTAATTTCCGAACTTCTTATCATTTATGGCGTCCCGTATTGCCGACGATCCAGTTGCGTAGACTTCCCCACGACTCCCGAACCTCCCACGAAGCTCTGTAACATCTTTGAAGCCACTGTTGAAGACATCAGCTCTCGCAGATAAAGGTTCTCCTTCCTTCCTTGAGTTCCCTGTGTTGCTGCAGGATGCACCAGTCGACGCAACCCCGTTATAGAAGTCGAGAAGCGTTTCTGATGAATCAGACATCTTGCGTATGTGATGGCTGCGCCGGGGACGGCCTGGAACAAGTGGGAAAGTATTCGACTTTTGCGTGTGCAAAGAAGTCTGCGATCTTTTGGATAAAAAGCTTGCCGCAATTAGTTTCCAGCAGTACGAGTATCATTCCTGGACTTATATATATTCCACCAGCCTTTGTAAATTATGCCCATATACGCCTTTCACCCTCCTGTGTGTATGTTAGCCTTTTCAAAGTACCAGCTGGGCGGTCCTATCCCACCCTGACGTACTGTTTGTCTTCTCTTTATATGGCAATGCATGCATGCCTGAAAATCAACGTCAGCCACGAGACCCTATCGCCCTCATGCACACAGCCACACCGTGTGTAACATCAAAATTGTCGATTCTGGATGCTAAGCCGGGGATAAAAAACTTTAAGTCAATGAAAATCGGACGTCTCTATCATGGATTCAGCCTGCGTGACAGGTGGCAAATTAGGCAGGGGTTGACTTGCCATGCACCTCGCCTTCTCAAACTGCTGTTCAAATCCAGGGGCTGTGCTCAATGACTCATCAGGCTGAATCTTAGAGTTAGTGCGACTGGGAAAGAAGCAACTGGGGTGATGAGGAGCCTCATGAAAATATGATGAAACCGCACGCCAGTCACAGAGCCCCTCATAAATTGCCTGTATTCACATATCGTTAATGATAAGCATTTGCCATAGGAGTCGTTAATGCCACATCTGCTTCACTCCTGCCACACTCTCTAAACCTAAATCGGCATATAAAGGGACTTGTAAGCTTGAAGTACCCGCAAGTGGATCTGTGAGCTACGTGTATATAACTAGCTGTAGATTACTCATAGAATTGTGGATATTCTTTTCATGAAGTTGCTGTAAGGCTGCCTATATAAATTGCCTAATGTCTACGAGCTTCTATAATTATGGGATCTGAATTTGAGAAAAACGAAACCTTATTGATTTGAGAGGAGGAGGGAGTTAGCACGAGCTGTCCGGGAGTGGTATCACCTGCCAAGTCCTTGTCGAGAAGCAAGGTTTCAGAATCGCAAATTTGAAAAGGCTCAGGGCGGATCATCAGTATGCCTTGCGCCCGAAAACCATGTTTCCTCAATCTCTTTTTCAATTGTGGCTCATTTGGGCGACGGTTGGGCGCCGATTGAGCGTCAAATGGATTACATATGTTGAATACACTGATCTGGTTGGACAGCCTTGCGCTCGGGCTATCTCATCACGTTATGGCGGCCGCGCCATAAGAGCGAGTAGGAACACAGTATGACATAGCAAGGCTGGCAGATATACGCCCTCTGATAGCTGCATCAATGAGGTGGCTGCCTGAGTAAGAGCACTTGTGTCTAATATGCTCTTTAAGGTCCGAAACAGTCCCTCACAAACCCCTACATTCGAAATGCATGCCAAACCAAGCAACCAAATCCAGGAGTCATCGAGTCAGAATATCCTCACCGTACCATCAATCGGAGTGATCATCATCTCACATTCTAATCTTTGTTTACAAGTCAAGTCAACCTAGAGAGGATGGCCCGATCAACTCCCAGGCTCCGGCCTCAATTGCTGCGCCCAAAAACCACCGACTTCGACACGGAAGGACGAATCCACCTAGCCAATCGTGGAGGTTATGCATGCTCCGAGGAGTACGTTCCATGTGATGTCAGAGAGATTCTCAAAGGCCTTACTTGGTATCGTTCATTTCCGGTGGAGGAAAATTACGAGATCAAAAACCTCCCCAAGTTCAACGATCTCACCAAGTACGGCATCCCAGAGGACAAGGAGTATGCCGCCTGGACAAAAGAGGTGGAACGTCTAGCACGAGCGGCTGACTCTCAGAAGCCACTTCTCTTCGAGGGTCGGAGCGGTCGATGGGGACCAGCTGATAAGGATGGGTATACCAATCTGCATAAGCTCGCTCTTCAGTTGCAAGCAGCCCTGGATATATGCTCGCTCGACGCCGAGGTGACACTCTTGGAATCGGTACCTATATTGCATCACCGCTCTTCCTATCGTCGCTCGCATGCACGCCTATCCATGAACTTTGCTCTTGAACATGACGAGTCGCAGTACGGAGAATCGCTTCGCGTCAAGAACCACAACACCTCTTATCTTCATGACCTAGTTGACTACATCACTTGTGTGCTGCTGCGAATATTCCAGAGATCGATGAAGGGTGATTTTTGGCTGCACAACTGTATCCGGGCGCTCGCGACACTCGCCGCCAAGGTGAAGATTCTAGGGTACAACCTGACTGAGGCAGCCACGACCAGCCTTGAGGAGTCCACTCAATCACGACAGAGATTAGACAAGAAAAGCCATGAATATCAGTTTAGAGTGTCCTCCACGGATAAAGACGGAGATGATAAGGAACAAGAGGGTAAAGGAGAAAGCGGAACATCCGTCGACATCGCGCGAAGTGTCCCCGGCAAAGAGTACTACTTCATCATGAGCTTGTTCAATGACAGCATAATCGACATGCTCTTGAATGCTGTGGATAAATTGTCAAACGGCAAAGCGTCCAAGTTCTCGATCGATGGATTCGAAACCAGTACGTTGATCTACGATGACACAGACGAGCGCCTAACACTGCTTTACAATGAGCGCGATGGGGACTTTGGAGCGACTGCAGACCCACTAATATTGGAGAGTGCGAGCGCCTGCTTGACCGTCGCTTTCGAAAGCTGGAATTCCTTAGCAGAGCGCTATTCTGAGACTGTGGGGCCCGTCGCGGACGACAGGCCCCATACAGAGCTCTACTGGAAAAAAACCAGGACTGAGGCCGACGGCTCCCTTGCGCATCCTGATAGTCGAGACAACAGCAAAGGGTCTGTAATCGTCCGTCAAATGCATCAAGTGATCAGCTTGCTGGTCCCTTACAACCTTTCTTGCGGGCAGAGCCCGGCTAATCTTCACGGCTTCAGCACTGCGGCGTCCTTCCTTGCCCCGGCGCAGAATCCCGTGCGACCGTTCCCCCAGCAGCGCTTTCTGGCTGCCGTGGCCATTCGAACAAGCGCTTATTTGAATTCCAGAGCGAAAATGGAGACCGACCCGGAGATCTGCACAATTGCTGAGTCCGTCCTCGCACAGAAATGCCTCGCCGACGGCCAGATATCTTACAATAAATTCGTTACTGACGAAGCCCTGCGCAGTAAACGGGCAAAAGCCCGCAAGGACACCCAGGATACCCTCATGAAACTGAAAACGTGGGTGATTGATGAGAAGTCCATTATCATACCCTTCCGGTCGTATTGTTGGACGATGATAGGCGCTTGTCTCTCCCTCGTGCTGGGAGGGGTCGCCATCGGATTCAGTGTTCAAACTAAGATCAGAGGCGTTGACCCGTCGAATATCACGCTGTTCTGCTGGGCCCTCTCCGGATTTCTTGCCCTTCTAGCCAAGGAATTACGCGTCAAGAACTGGCCATGGCGCGACTTTCTCCAGGGCCGCGTTGTCTGCTGCTCGGTGACAGAAGTCTGCTCAACATCTAATGTGAAGCCCCAAACGTTCCTAGCCATCCTCCTCCAACTCGAGCATATGATGATCCTATCAAAGCGGGGCCCCTTTCACTCGGCTTTTACCCGAAAGTCGGATGATGGCTTCAGCATTGATGTTCATATCGAAACCATGACCTTCATTGACGGTGGGCTTATTCCAGTTAAAGTTCAGAGCACATACGGCGCGGCACTGGTCTTTCTGCGCGCCGTTTGCTGGGGTCCTGGTCACCCGGTTAGATTTCAGGGAGGTTTCAAGGACAGTGAGGGGCTTGTTTGTCGAAACATGCGGGAGGCGTGGGAACTGGCGGACGACAACATGCCCCGATTCTCCCTGTGCACCAATAAGCTCCAGTGGCACAGAATTGATGGTGTGTACAAAAGGGATGCCAGATTCTATTAGGAACCCGGTAACATACAGAATCCCGATATAATCTTCCGGCTTTCCTCCCATTCCCTGCTTTTAAGTGGTGTTCCCTATTTTTGACTCAGGACAGCAATACTATCCGCCATACTATTCTTCTGACAAAAGCCCATAAGTCTTTCCAGGTTTCATTTCACTCCTTAAAGTTCCCTTCGTTGAATTCATTTGACTGTATTATACCTCTTCTTGATACAAACAATATAATATTCAGAATGTAATATACAATTTGTATGATTTGCAGTCAAAGATGAAGCAGTGCAGCGGTGGAAGTCCCCATACCTACCACTCTATCCGACTTTGAGATTTTTCGACAGCAGGCGATGATATTGGTAAGAAGAAATGATCTTAAGATGACTAAGGGTGCCATATACAGCGCCTTGCGGATTCAGCCTTCAGAGAAATGTTCCCCTTAAAACTGCTCCTACCTATCGAAGGGTCAGTTTAGAAACCGAGTTTTGTCTGTTATGGCTTGGTTACTGAATTTAAGAATTAATACCCGTCATATAACAACCCCCTTTAAGGATAGGGAGCGATTTGAGCCATTATCTGTTCAAAATAATGCGTCGATACTAATCTTCTAGACTTTCGGTCAGGCTTGGGATTGAACACAGTGGCATTGCGAAGAAATGATTTGATTTAGTGAAAAGATCTATTTCTCTCTTACTGAGGTACCTAGTTTCAGACTATCCCTCCTTGGCCTACAACGCCTATTGATCGCACAGCTGAAGCGAGGGCGCTAGAAAGAGATAAGGGCCAGCTTCGAAGAACCCGTACAGGGCGTCGAACTGCTCCACAGGCCGACTCCATCGATTTGTCGCCACGAACCATCTCTTCCGTATCATTGCAACGGGTAGTGTGGCTAGGGTGGGCATTTGGGATTGCTTTTGGGTCTCCAATAAATTCTATACGCATTGGATCATATGCGAGGGCGTAAAACATCCGGTTTCATGAGGCTAAATCGGGGAGAATAATATTTTCGGTGATCTAGTATCATGCTCATCATTCTCACTTCCAGCACGTCCAATAAGGACGTAGCTCGTCTGAGTCCAGTCGAAGAACCTAAAAATCCTCACTCACAGATTTTTTGTGCTGTAAAAGGAGGCCCAGAATTGACGAGGCGCGGACAAATTCCATCCAGACATTTGTTGGCTTCAGCTTGTACATGTTATAGACCCCGTTGAATAACCAGAATTGTGCTGTCAGGATTGCGTCGTCTGCAGGTAGGCGATTGTTTTAAACGCTTCCTGATAGAAGAGGCCCCCTGTGGGGTGAGGGGACTCATCTGCATCGTCGTCATCACCTGGGGAGTCATCGACATGTTGCGGCGAATATGTTACGCAGCCCAGGGCACAGGCGAGGAACTTGGGGTTATGCTCAGCCCTGCTCTAAAAGAGGACAATAAAACATAAACATGAAATGATGTGGGGTGTTTCTTATAGAGGATCCCGGGGCCTCCGAATAAAATAGAGCGATTTACTTACCACTAAGCATGATTAGGCATTCTCAGAAGGGCCGTTCTCCACCATGCTGATAGCCCGTTGACGAAGCAACGGTATATCTAGAACTGGATTCTTTACGTGCACATGCTGAATAAAGCGATCAATCGTAACTGGTATACAGTTGTACTTGAGCTCAGACCTGACGATGCCACTGAAATGCTGAGTCCGATCCGAGAGAACAAGACTATTCAGAATCGGTCGTACAGGGATCTTCTGAGACACTGGTCATGACAGAATGACATCTAGTCATACCCTGGTGGCGAGGATCCTGAAAAGCACGGGCTGCGATGTGTGATCGACTGCATGAGAGGACAGAAACAAGGCCTTGCGAGGTTATAGAATCGAAGGAGTGCTGGATGCTGTCCAACTGATCAAGTATTGCAATGGCGGCGGGATCAAATCTAGGCAAAGAGAGGCTTGTGTGTGAACATGTTGGATGCAAAAAAAGCATACTGGGTACAGAAAGGCATACATACTTGGAGACACCGGCTAACTCCTGATATACGTACTGTGCTTTAGAGAGCTCGCATGCGAAACGCTCGGGGCGAGCATTGTCGCGTTTGATCTTTCGAAAACGACATACTCGGCACGCTGCCAGTGCCCGTTTACGAGTGTATTATCTTCAATATGCTGACACGCCAAACTAGCCTCCATACGCGGCTATTAGTTCCGGTCGCGAAGGATAGTTCCGAGGGGAAACTTTTCCTGGCCCCTTGAACGTGGGATCCGCACGGGGAACCATGCTTATGCCTTCTAGGATGTCTCGAACCCCAAGATATCCTGGCACACGTACCATGGTGCTAGACTATCTAGGGCGGGTGCATACATATCCACCTCATTTACGACTGACAATCCGAGGTATTAAGCGTCATCAGAAGCAGCAGGTAATTTTCCCCAAAAAGTCCAGCCAGCTCAAATTCCACCCATAATTCAATTCATTTATTCTGGTTAATCTCCTCTTTACATCGAACCCTTGGATCTCTCTACAGCCATACATCAAAGAAACTGACCATCTTTTCCCACCCACCACAGAACCAACAGACAACTTATCTTCTCAATAGAATCCGGACTTCGGATGCTACGTCACTATCTTCAATGAATGCCAGTCCACGCTAAACCTGAACTCGCAGACAATCGTCGATGGGAACTGGAGCACCCCCGCCCCCGTAAACCATCGCGCAGGGGACAAGCAGCCAGTTCGTTCTCGAGGATGCCCTCACTCACTTCGTGATGTACAGCCTCGGGGGCACAAGCACCAGCGTTATGATCCATTTCTCGTGCCCTGTGTGGTCGACTAATATCTTCACGGCCAACTCCAATAACTCGATTGTGCTGACTGTTATGCAAATTGGACCCAGTAGCGGGCATCGATGATAGGAGAGTGGAAACCCCTAACTACAGATAATATCCCTTATGGTGTTTAGAAAAGAGAAGTGAATAAGTCTAACTAACTATGGCCCTGTTTGGTTGCCCAAGGGTCTGCGACATGTACAATGGCCTCGTTTGCGTACCCGTCTTACCCCAGTAAAGCACTGGACCCCGTTCCAAAGGAGTGAAATTCGACCAAGATCCCGGATAAGGCACTGTATTTGCGATACGCGGATTATCTCACCAAGCTCAAGGCCACTTTGTAAGACAAGGGGCATGTATGAGCTTATTTGGTCAGGATGTGCAGAGCCCAGCTGTAAGAGGGGAACTACATCTGGCGCATGGCATCGTACTGATTTCACGAGCAATATAAAGAAATACTTATAAAACATGTGTTTATTTCCGCGGAAGTCTTGGCATTTCCCACAAAGTGTTCGACTATATGAGCCGCAATAGATATATATATATTCCGGAGGGATCATATATAAGGCCGATTATTAGGTTGAGATTGTAAGGTCGTTATCGTAGTTGAACGAACTGCTGGTGTTCCTGCGGACTGATACCTGCGGTTGCGTCAGCAAGATGTAGAAAAAGCAAATAATCACTCTTTGGGATTTTCGCTGGAGCTTGACAACTAGCGATTGTCTGATGCGGAGCTGCCTAAAACATTTTGAACGGAAAAGTAGCCCCTACACAGGCAGTAATATAGCTAGTATTATAGCAAGACTTCGTCGATTGGCGTTGCTTAGGATGTGAAGATCCCACCCTTTCTTCTGGTCATCCATATTCTGACCTGTTGAACTTCGGCGTATACGGTGCACCTAAGGTAGATCCTGGGTCTGACAAGACTGTTTCTGTGGTTTATTTTCCATGGTATAGTATTAACGGATCATGGTGGTGGTAAGAGCATCCGGATACATGTTTCAAGTATCTCGTGTCACGGGTCCGCCCTCATAGCATAGAGAATAACCGGCAGGGATTTGATTCCTTCTCCCTGAAGTGTCTTTTTGGGCTTAGACTGACAAGATCTGTCGAGCACTGCCCTCCCCCCCTTTCCTTCCTGTTGTGATGTAGGTACGCTCATTGCAGCAGGATAAATCCTCGTCAGATGGTCAGAAGTAACCCCGTATTCGAGGCGCCACAAAGGATAAGTTCGTAGTCCGGCAGAGGAGAATTTAGCCCTTTTAGACTACTTCCGGATTCTCGTTAGACTGTCAATGGCAGACAACCTACTGTCCTCAACCCCTTCTCGCGGACTCAATACTTTTCAGCACCTTTAATGAACCCCCAAATATGCGGTTCGAACCGCTTGAATGGACCAATAAATTATTACACGGGTTCAGTACTCGACAAAAACCTGCAAATACAGACCGAACCTACAGCCAATCTGAATTACATAAATATAAACAGGCAATGTCATGGGAAAGTAGAAACAACTACCAGAGCAGCCTTATGCTCTCAACGATCTCGTCCAGTTCGCCCCCATTATCATTGATTCCCTCCGGTACAGCCTTTAGTGGGGAGACGGGGAATGCGCCGGGGATCACAGGAAAGGGGACGCGATCTTTGGGCGGTGCCATAGTCTCCACGGGGGTCCAGAAGAAATCAGACGACTCAGGCTCTGATGTTGTCGGTATTGTCAACCCCGGCCTGCCGCGGCCGTTTCGGGCCCGTCCAATTGGGGTCGGGGTGGGAGGTCCGTCGTAGTCATCCTTTGGCGTTCCAGGTGTAGAGCCTGAGGGGGAAAGTCCGGGCACGGACTGCGCATTGTCGTCGATGTTGAGGCCACTTCCCGTTACAATGTCATTGTCAACAGCAGACCTGGCGGGGGTCTTCGGCTCCGGTTGCGACTCTTCTTCATCCCATTTGTGAAGCCACTCCTGAGCCCACTTGTACCACCTGTCCGGGTCTGAAGAGAAACCAGCAAGCGGGATAGTCAACTGCTGTCTCCTCTCGCCCTTCTCAAGGCCGCAGGAAAACTGACACCAAGCTCTGACACGCTGGTACATCTCCCCGAGACCAGCTTTGAACCATTCTGTGTGAGTAACGTTACACTTAGAACACTTATGCTGGTACCGACGTTGAGAGAACTCCAGCTGTACCACCCTTTCGAATACCTTCGCGTTCGGGCAATAGAGGGACCAGCGCTCAACAAGATGAGGGTAGCACTTCTCATGCTGACTCGCCCTCCTCGAGAGATTAAGAGTGCGCCCAAGCTTGCACATGCCCTTTGCCTCTTCACATGCAAAAATGTACAGGTGGTCTCGCTTATTTTTCTTATTGGAGCTGTTGAATTTCTGGCTTATGGTGCGGTCCATGATCTGATCAAGTTCACGGGTGAGTGGTATGTCAACATCGGGCGTTTCGAAAGGCGTGAAGATCAACTTGTAGCTTTTCTCATCCTCGTTCGACTCAACATCGGCGTTTGCTGGTGTGTTTGGATGAATGGTTGCATTGTCCTGCGCCAGGAGCTCAGATCTCCACTGCTCCACGGCTGCTTCAATGGTTCCCTTTAACCTCTGTTGGTGGCCGCAAATCGTAAGCCTGGCCAACTCTCGTAACGTGTCTCCGATGGTTTTCTCGTCAGCCGTACTTTCCTGGACCCTTGCGTGCAGTGTCTCTAATTTAGAGACCACGCCCCTCCTCTGTTGCAGACTTGATGTGCAGCGTTCTCCATCGTTCTTGCGGGCGGAACAGTCGGTAATGAATTCGGGATGCGAGGGGGAGAGGAGAGGAAATGGAACGAAACGTCGTGGTTTTGCTGGCATAATTACTACCGTCACGCAAAACACACCGAACCCCGACCGGTGGTCGACTCAGTAGCGAGCCCTGAGGGATTACGTTGGTTATCATATGGCGTTCAACCCCCAAGATAAACCTTGTCGTGAGGGTCCGAGCGAGTCAGCTCGCTCTCATCAGGCTTGCCAAAGGATTGTCACCCCTGCTTTGGGTGGCACCTGCGAGTCTCAGATCCGCCTTCAACGGATTCAATTGGTTCACGGAGATGAGCTGTCCGCGGCCCGTCCCAGCGGTCTGGATACGCTAACGAGGTTTAATCTCAGGGGGGCTGACCCGGGGCGGCCGTCCTGCTTGGATTTGTTCACGAGGACAAGGTCCAGCCTGTTTCGGTCAGGCAAGAATGGCATTTGATTGGCTGTGCAATAAATGTCATGCGTCTGTTCCTGCATCCCCCCTATCAATGACAAATATTTTTGATTGCGATTTCAGCCTCGGACATCGAAGCCTCGTGACCCTCGTCTCGCATTCAGCTGATTTCATCACGCTGGGGAATACTGAAGATGCGGTAATTGGAGAGCCTACCCTGTATTTCTTATATATTCTTCATTGTGTTTGCGATGCTACACACAGTAGTCGAAGGTAGCCCGTCAGTGGTAATCTTGTACTCAGCTAATCTTTCTCCTGCTCGTCGCTCCACTTCCGCCGATTAGTGGCTTAGGAATTCCAGGAACGGGCGCCAAAGACCATCGTTGAATTGGGTCGGCTGGAGAAGCTCATGAGATGGAGGACCGTCGCCTCCCGTGTCGGGGAACATATGATCTGTCGTGACTTCTTGGTTTCGCAAGCGCGAAAACGGCCTTGAAGTCTAGCTTGGCGTTGTATATTCTGATGAGACTGGGGTGGGCAGAGAATGGAGTCGCGACATCATAACTCACGTCTTCCCGCCAACGTATACACGGAGATAACCGGTACGTCCAACGGCATTGTGACCCGGATCAACAACTTCAACACTCCACTGCACCTTTATATCATCAGCTCTTCCACGGTGAGGCAGTGGATAGCAACCTATATTAATCGTTCTGTACCCGGATCACTTGCTTTGTCGATTAGAGCTTCCGGCTAAGCAGCGAAGGAAGATCGTTTTAGTGATTTGGCATTGTATTGAATTCCCATTTGGTGCATGGCAAAACGGCTTGGATGGCACAAAGCGAAGAGGGTAATCGACGGACATCTGAGCCATCTTTGATTTTACTGCATCGCTGTGGCTGCCATATGGATGGTCGGAGCGTATGGGGCTGCACAGACAGGGGTTGTGAGGCAATCTATGTCGTACGGGGTAGAGAGCTCGCTTAAAATCGAGTACAGCCTTCTGGCGCAATTGGAGCGAGCGAGATCGTGGAACATTTTGGTGCATGCCCTGGATCACAGCAGAAATCATCCTACGGAAGAAGACCCGGACACAGGCGCCAGTAAGATGCGCTCAAACCAAGAAGGCAGTAACAAGCCCCCTCCAGCTTACGTTAGCTGCCCACGTCCATTGGCCGCCCTTGGTTGGCGCAGGAGAAATCCGCCCCAATTTGCACGTGGGGCTTTCCAGTTGTCAACGAACTCTTGTTCTTGCCTCAATGTATTGCCGACAAATAGGCCTCGTCATTTCTCTCTGGGGATTGTCCGCCAGGGGGCCACTATGTACTAGTGGGAGTTATAGACAGCACGCCCGAAAGGTACTTTACTTCATCTAGAACCTACTTAAAAACGAAGTACTGGCATATGTTCCTGTGGAATTACTCAGTCAAACAATCCTGGCTTAGTCGCCGCTGCTAGAGACTTTTGGATCGAGACAAGGTAATACTAGGTCGCTAACCTAGGGTAGCAGTAGTGTGTCTTTATCTATTTCACGTCTTTCAAATTTATAGTCCGTCGAAAGTAGTTTTCTGCACGGAGTCAAGACCTTAATAACCTCGAGGCCGGCTGTAGTGACCTCGTATTCATGAGTCAGTGCACGAAACAAGGCAGCTCGTGTTGGGTTAAACTATCGAGTCGACCCATCTGACGCTGATTTCTGCCACTTCCCTGACGAGCTTGCTCATCCTTAGCAGTTTACCACTCCGTGTCTCTAGTCAATTCTCCTCTCGAGTACGATGGCATCGCCTTTTTCAAGAAATACCACCACCCAAAACCCCACCCTCGACAAACCGAACTTACAATCCTTCTACTTTTTTCGACGCAGCCGCAGAACCCCCGCAATGGAGCCCCGCCTCTTCATCCAACGACACAATCATCACCACCAACGATCACCAACGTCCCACTGATAAACTCCACCTCATAACCTGGAATATTGACTTCCAAGTCCCCTTCCCCGAAGAACGCATGACCGCAGCCCTCCAGCACCTCCGGCACATAGTACTCTCCTCCCACAAAGCCACCACCGCCAGCAGCGCGACAGTAATCTTCCTCCAAGAGATGGTCTCCTCCGACCTCGATTTAATCCAAGAAACACCCTGGATCCGCGAAAGGTTCTATATTACCGATCTCTCGCCCGCGAGCTTGCGGCTTTCATCGTATGGGACGACCACGCTGGTCGATAGGCGGCTGGACGTGCACCGCGTTTTTCGGGTTCCGTATGCGACGTTGTATATGCAGCGGGATGGGTTGTTTGTAGATATTGGTTTAAACCTGTCTTCTTCGGCTCCTACTACTCCTGGTGGATAGGGCAGAGTCCTCCGCCTCTGCAACACGCACTTCGAAAGCCTCGCCTCGGGAACACCAAAGCGCCCCGTGCAGATGAAGATCGCAGCAGGGTTCGTCCACGGACCAGATAATACCACCGGCCTACCGGTCCCGCATGCTGCAATCCTAGGGGAGATCTGAACATATTCGCACCCGAGGACGCTCTCATACCAGAGACGTGCAGTCTCCGTGATGCATTCATCGTTCTCGGCGGCATGGAAGAGACGGTCGAGGCGCATACTCGGGGGAAGCAGAATTCGGGGTGGTTGGTGGGTAGGTTTCCGGATGCGAGACTGGATAAGGTGCTTTTTTGTGGGGGCGTCGAGCTTGTGAGGTTGGAGAGAATTGGAGTCGGGGTTATGGCGAGCGTGGGATTTGATGGTGGTGCGAGTGGGGATGAGGAAGACGATAAACGGGGGGAGGAGGTCTGGCTGACGGATCATTATGGGTTGGAGGCTGAGTTTGTTATTACGACGGCGTTATCAGCCGGAGTTTGAGGACTTGAGTTGAGAAGGGAGGGCTTATAAGATGGAGGACGTACACCATTGACCTATCACTGAGTGAGATCTTCAACCAGGTCGCCTGGCACGGCAAGGGCCCCCACCAGAGCTACCGGGATAGCAACGCGTCCACACGGCAGGGGATATTCAGCTCGAAAATTGATGACCTTGACTGCCTGTATGAAATCCCGCAGGAGAACGGGAACCGCAGTCAGGTAGAATGGATGACCATCACAGACACTACAGATGTCAATTCTACGTACCATCGCGCATACAAGATGAGACGAAGCCCACTCTGAGTTATTTACAGTTCATATATCCTACTCTGCCGCCTGGACTCGGCTGCACAGCTTATCAAAGACACTCAGCTGAGCAGCAAATGGACGCGGCCGATATCGTCGGACAAAGCACCTAGGGTCGGCTTCATATTCACCGGGTAGTGTGCGCAGTCATCCGACAAGGGTCGGCAACTCATCCAACGGATGCCATTGTTTCGTCAAGCCCTTGAACGCTGCGACAAGATCTTACAGAGTCTTCCGGTTCCGGGTCGACCGGACTGAAACTGTATTGACGAGTTGCTCACGACACAAGACAAATCGCGCCTGGCTCATAGCAAGTTCTCTCAGCCTCTCTGCACAGCAGTACAGCTTGCTCTGCTTGAAGTTCTATCGGCCTGGGGCATCTCACCTCATGCGGTCGTGGGCCATTCCTCCGGCGAAATTGACGCCGCCTACGCCAGTGGCGTGCTATCTTTCGATAACGCCATTGCCTGCGCATATTATCGCGGCTTGCGTATGTCCAAAGGCTTGGAGACAGACGGCGGGCCCATCGCCGGCGCGATGCTAGCAGTGGGGTTGAGCGAGCGCGAAGGCAGGGCCGAGATCGCCCCATACAGGGGCCGGATTGATTTGGCGGCGATCAATAGCCCGTCAGCTATCACGTTACCAGGCAACGAGGACGTCGTTCTTGAGTTTTAAAAGCAAACTGGATGAGCGGGGGATATTTGCCCGAAGACTTCAGGTTGAGCAGGCGTTTCACTCGCACCACATGCTGCCTCTTGCGCCGGCGTTTGAACAGGAGCTTTCCCAGCTTCCGGAATTCAAGAGCCATCCACCTCGGCGTAAATTTGACTCAAGTGTAACGGGCCGGTGTGCAAGCACTGAGCCGATGTGCGCCTCGTACTGGGCGAAGAACATGACCTGTGTGGTGCGGTTCTCTGAGGCAGTGACCGAACCCCTGCTGGACGACAACGATGGGCAGGATACAGATATCTTCCTGGAGATTGGCCCGCATCCTGCCCTGAAAGGCCTGCTTGTGCAGGCCCTCAAGGCCATGAAGTTCGACGTGCCTTTCATACCTTCCCTGTCCAGGGACATTCCCGCGTTTGAAAGTCTCCTGTCCATGGCTGGCGAGCTTTTCCAAGCAGGATGCTTGGTGGATCTGCGCGTTGTCAGTTCGACACTTTCCTACCGACTCTGATGGACAACTGTGCAAGATGTCTACTAGCAAAAGACTGAAGGATATTCCAACTTATGCATGGGACCAACACACCAGGTTCTGGCACGACATTCGCCCGTAACGTGAATTCCGGCTGCGACCATATCGCGATTTGCTTCTAGGATCGCCGGTTCCAACAGCCTCGAAGTCGCGGCCTCAGCGGCGAAATTATCTGCGGCTCAACGAGATACCGCGGCTGTCTCGAAGGTCATTTTCGCCGGAGCCAGATACATAAGCATGGCTCTGGAGGCGATTGCTACTCGCGCTCTGAGTTACAAGAAGATTCTTCTCCGTGAGATCGTCTTCAAATCGGCATTGGCATTGCAAAAGGGCCCCTCTGGGACCGAAGTCATGCTCGAGCTTCAACCGCAAACTGTCACCGGGAAGCAATCATCAAGCTCGCTTCACTATCTTTTTCTTTAACCACGCGCACTCAACCAACGAGCACTGTCATGGCCTCATCTGTGCGGAAGAAGGCACGCCTACAATGGTTGACAGCCTTGTAGATGGGGCGCGAAGGATGACCAATCGGCGCAGACCACCCGATGGTTACTATAAGCGGCTCCAGAAAATTGGCCTGGACTATGGAACGACCTTCCAGCTTCTGACCGGGGATTTGGAGTCTGGCACAGGGTTCTCAGTGACCTTCCAGCCCGAAAAGGTGATCTCGATGGGACAGACGCCACATACGGCGTCTTGAAAAACGTCGACGCAAGGATATGAACGGTTTCTCGCGCCTCCGAAATGTAAACAGGGGGATAAGGCCAGCCTGTAAAATCTTTAGCGGAGATTGCCAAGTGGCACAAGATCCAGAAGCTCTTTTCCGCTCTGTAGTGCTCGGTCTCATCGAGGCCTCTTTCTCATATTTGTGGCGGAGAAAGACCACGTGAACCGGGAAACACGGTGATTGCAGGAATTTGGTTATATCTGGAACGAAAGATTGTAAAGTCTCGTACCCTGCATTCTATTAGCATATAGCCAGGGGCCAGGAAAGCGGAAAGTGAAGGGTATGGCAGAAGGAACCAAGCTTGAAAGGCAAGAAAATCAAAGGGAGAGTGAGTTGAGATGATGGAAAGGAAGGAATGATGGTGGAGAGAAGCAACACTGGGAAGAGGGCAGAGGAAAGAGAGTGAAGAGAAGAAGGGAAAAGACGAAGATGTGGAGAGAAAAGAGATTTTTATTCGTGTTGCTCCTCGCTTCACCTTGAGCCCTGAGACCTATTCTGCTCATTCTCGGTCCCCTCTTCTCAACCCTCTGCCTCATATTAGCTCAGACTAACACTGCACACTCAAAGCACAATCTGGCTTGGTGGAAGCTTTCTCCCAAAGTGACCTGAAAAGACCGGATGATCCGGCTATCTTATCCCGTTCCATGGTCTCTTCCGCCGTCAATAAGCTGGGCGCGGCGAAATAAATACAGAGTCGAATAAGCGGGCAAACCCTCAACACCGATTGGTTAATGGTCGAGAAGACTGACAGCTGATTGAGCAGTCGATGGGCCAGTGAGAAGCTCGGTTGGAAATGGACTAATTCCATGTGGCGGAATGGCATTCGCAGCCAAATCCCATAGGCCCTCCACAATCCCATGAACAATGGCCATGTTTCCATCCTCCAATCGAGGAAAGCCATTTTGTTGCACGGAATGGTGCTTCTGTGCGACAATGCCAGAAAGTCTTAGCTGGTGCGGGCGTGTAAGATTCGGTCATTCCGAGTCCTTGTTGAAGTTACACCGGAATCAATATTTTATTATATGGTCATACTCTGGAGGGGTTTTTCTTCAGTGTGGGCAGAATAAATACTTTACTTGAGAAATCTCAGTTCTGTCCCCTGTAGGATCTGTTTCCGAGTCGTATCATTGTACATACACAACGGCCGTATCACCACCAAGTTCAGATCTAGCCATTGTTTGGGCATTTCCCCGATTAACTTCGCCATTGTACTCCAGTTATATGCTCCCTCAATATTGCGCCCGTAACTCTTAGTCTAGTAAAAATGATCATTGAGGCTGAGGCTGAGGTCTCGGTCGGCGAACCTCAAACCCCCCAACATCTGATCTTCAACGTCAGTCTGATGCAAGAAAATACAAGTCGGACAAGTGGAGACGTACGCCTGAAATAGTAATATGATAATAGGTCATCTTCTGCGAATGACCCGGTGTCACGGAAGTTGGCTGGAGGTGAGGAACTCGACCATCTTGGCGCGTCTCGGCCAGGAACTGGAACCAGACCCATCTCCAGATCGGTCCGGCCCGCGGGAGCGTGACCCAAGCTTGACAGCCTTCGAGCTTTTAGAGAGATCCAGAGGTTTTAGCCCCCTCTGGCGATTAAGAAATGGAATTGGGGAAATGGGCAGCCAATAAAAGTGGAGGCAACAATGAAACAAGGGACATCTGGAAAAAAAATAATAATGAAAAGGGCATTTAAGGCCTACTTCTATTGGGCGCTGGATAATATGGTCGATACCCCCGCCAACGCTTGACGATAGTATAGAGCGCTAGAATAAAGGTGGGGATGGTAGCGATTAGAGTGACAAACGCAAGGATACCCTCGACGGACCAAGTCATGGTGGGTTGGTTTCGTGACGAGTGGAATCGGTCAAGAGAAATAGACTCCCTGCGAGGGAAGAAGGGTTTGGAGTATTTGAGATACGTTGGGGAGTTGAAATGTAGAGATGAGATGAATCTGGCGGTCTATAAATCGCTTTTGCATATTCTACCAGGGAAGGTAGGCCCATTCCTGTCTGGCAAGCTTTCGGTATTTAAAGAGTTAGCCACGCTTGAGGCTTGATTGATCAAGCTGGATAGCATCGCTGCACGGCCTCGTTGCGGTTTCTGGACAAGCGAGGCGATGCCACCGGTCGCGTCTGCAGATTGGCCAGCCAAGCACAATACGAAGAGCTAAGCGCACCACAAAGAGCAAAACGCGGGCCTGGCGCCGCGCTCGCAGCCCCAGCTGCAGCCAGAGCCTCGTTCGATCTTTGAATTGCCGAATGACAGGCGGGAAGAGAAGACGTTTGGAAACTCGAGACTCCGAATAATGAGCACGAGAAAGTGTTGATGATCAACTAGGCTTCCAGCACCGGAGACGAACTGGTGGACCTAAGCAGCGGACCTGACACCTGGATCGCCTTCTAGCTCTACCTGCGATGAGCTGCTCCTCACCACGGTCGCACTTTGCGACCGTGACCTGCCTCGCCTCTTTAAATTCTAGTTTGGAGGGCCAGCGAGGGGCGGGTTGACCTTTACAATGTAGAAACCCGCGACATGATGTGGAATCAAATAATGTAAAATAAAATAAAAAAAGAATCTTTAGTCTCGATGTTGCAAAGCCAAGGAGGAGAACATCATGCCATCAAGGCACCTGCTTATTGTTAATCGCAAAATTATGTAATCTCTCTTCCAAATTTAGCGTCAGCTTTGAAAGGCTTATTTGGGAGAAGACCTGACTGACATTGTACATTCCTGAGATAACGCTCCTTGTACATCTCTCGGGATACCAGTGGGAGCAAGGTATATACGGGAGCCTCGCCATGGTCGCAAAGTTGGATTGGATTTCAAGGCCCAATCCGAATCTGACCACTGAAAGCTTTGCTAGGGGCTGGTTATGTACATAATTCTTACTCATCTGATATGCACAAAATGCAAGGGATGCCCATTCCAAGCACGCTGGTTATGCGGCATATACGACTCTAACTGGAAATGCGATGCTCATAAAACTTATGCAAGATTCTCCCCAACACCATTGTCTGTACTCCTGGTATCCGCCCGGAACAACCCTCATGTGTGGACCAGTAACTCGGAAGAAGGTTGTCGGGATTAGTGCTCCGGTCGACGCCAAGACTGAGGTATTGGTTGGCGAACTTCAAGACTCCCAAAATCTAACCTGTACAGTCAGCTAGGGCTAGAGAAGCTATTCGATAACTGCGCACATACGCAGCACATAGTGATATGACGATAAGCCCTCTTCTGCAAGCAATCCGGGATCATGGTGGTGGTGGAGGAAATAGGAGCGAAGTATGGAACTGGTTCCGGCCCATCTCGACGGGTGTCGGCCAGGAACTGGAACTAGATCTGCGCTGAGGCGGCCCGCGAGCGGCTCGAGTTGGCGTGATAGTTCTTGAGAAGCAATGAGTATTGACAGTTCACAAGAAGTTCAAGACATAGAATAGAAAATTCAAGAGGAAGAGCCAGGGGAGAAGGGAAGAAGAAAGAAACGACTTACGATTGCGCAAGGCATAATACGGGCGATACCCTCGCCGACGCTTGAAGATTGTATAGAGCGCAAGAATAAAGGTAGGGATAGCAGTAATCAAGGTAACGAAGGCAAGTATGTTCTCCGTTGACCAGGGCATGATAAAGATTTTCGCCCGCAGAACAGGGTAAAAATAGGAGAATTATGAAGATGATGAAGTCGAGGATCACCCTCGAGCTCGGCATTTAATCTGGGGAATTTGGAGAGCGACTCCAAAAGAGGAAATAGTGTGATTCAGGCACCAAGGCATCAAAAACATAAAGTGTCTTTTTCCCACCTCATACTTGGAAAGGGCAAAAACTGATCGGAGATTCCAAGACTACTTAGATTTTCCCATATCTGTGTTCAGTGGAAGACTTGTATATATAATTGGGGCGCACATGAAGGTTGAAATACATCATGAAAACCTCTTCTTGTGCTTCTCAATCGATTGTTTCTTGGCGAGAGGGACACACTGCGCCTCCCAGCCACTCCGGCCGAGCTCTTCTCCCCTCAACTTTTATGACGCGACCAAACAGCCTTGCTCAACGTACATTTAATCAACCAAAGGCTCTTCTGGAGGCTGAAGCGCCACACTTTACTCTCCAAGGAGTAGCTGCCACCAGCCCAGACAGATCGCTCAAGTTCAGCCACTCCTCCTTTGGAATAGCATGTGCAGCTGTCCGCGGGACCGTATGACTCGGATGAATAACTTAGTTAACTAACGTAATCGGTAAGCGAGTGACGCACGCAAGCGAGTGACGCACCTCCACGCGTTTTGGCCGTGATTGAAA